>JAMKQA010002322.1:0-17390 GCA_024699735.1 Posidonia australis | reverse complement strand
CCGATTTTATCGGGCGTACGAGGGTGCCTAACACCTTCCTCGTGCGTAACAGGGATCCTTACCCACATCTTTTTGATTTTCGTAGACTTGTCCTTATTGTTTTTTGCATGATTTTCATGTTTATGGTTTTCCTTGTCTTCCATAATAGACTAGGTGGCGACTCCTGCATTTTTGCATTTTTGTTTTGTTTTTAGACGTGATTTTGCCGACTGATTTCACATTCTTTTTGCGGAATCTCTTCGCCGGCATGGTTACAATAATATTAGATATACTTGTCCTAGGTGTGGGGATATAGATTATATAGTTAAGTATCTTCAAAAATTTATAGTTGTACATAATAAAGATAATGTCACTGATATGAAACAATCTAAATTACAAATAAGTTCTAGTAAAATAGTAAATTGAGAATATAATACAAAAAAATTTAAAGGAGGTATGAGAAAATCCATAATACAAGATGAACAATCATTTACATTTTATGAAATAAGAAATTCAAAACTTGTGTACAAATTATTTAAACCCATAATTTAAAAGTCATTCTAGGAACACCACTAAAAATATACTTTATAAAACATTTAAAAAAGATAAAGAATTTTTAATTAATTTTTTTAATTTATTATGTATGTGACCATGCCGACCTGGAGGAGGGGGAAGGAGATCACAGCCATACCAAGATGGCGAAGGCGCAAGATAGGGTAAAAGAAAAAGAAAAGGAGTCGCTACCTAGTCTTTTAAAGGAAAGACGAGGAAAACCACAAAAAAGATGAATGCTTGGAGTGCAGATATGAAGGCTGGATGTCTGCTAACCAGATAATGGGTAAGGATTCCTATTACGCACGAGGAAGGTATTAGGCACCCTCGTACGCCCGAGAAACTCGGTCTTTCTAGCCTAAATCGCTTGCTAAGGTTGAATGATTGTTTGCAAAGCCTAGATCATGCTCTGAACATGCTAATATGAATGCCTAGACAAAACTAGATGGATGTGCATGATGGTATGCAAAAATTGCGAAGAAATCCACATAAAACAGATAAACGACGACATGTGAGAAAAATCACATAAAATGACGATGTTATTGGATTGATTGCTTAAGGAAACCCATATGGATGATAAAAGATGAGTAACGGAGTCAACCTGGGTTCTCAGGATCGTGAAAAGGTCATGAAAATAGAAAAGGAGAAGATAACCGCTAACGGGCTAGTGTAGGCCTCTCGATCAGTTCCTGTACGCCATCGGGCGACGAAATCCAAATCAAATAAAAAAACCCAAAGCACGAGATTAAATAGAGTCCAATCTAATGCAAGGCGAGAGGTTCCGAAAACATGGAGAAATTGAAAAAGGAAATACAGGAAAAGACACAAACTCATTTAAAATGATGGATCGATGAGTAAATGTGTTGAAAACCAAATGAAAGGGATAAACAAGTGCCTAAATGTGTAAAAAGTGTCGAGGGATGGCTTGGACTAGGATTAGGAAAGGCTGAGTGCAAAATTAAAATGCATACACATGGATTGAAGACCTAGGGGCAATCTGGTCATTTTCAAGGCTGAAAATGATAAATGCAAGTATAGGGGCGATGCATGGTCTAAAATGTGTACAAAACATTTAGAAAATGTTATTTGCAAGAAAACATGAAAAGAAAAGCATTAACACGACATAAACACAATAAAAGACAGACATGGGGGCTAAAACGTAAAATTCACAAAAAAGAATGAGGATTTGGATGAAAACTACATTCATGGTTTCCGTTCTAGCATGCAACTGATGGGTCCAATATTAATGTGGCACTGAGATGTGAAAATTGCACTTAGGTAATTTCCTAAAAATTCAAGGTCTAAAGTGCAAAATTCACACATATGTGCAAATGTGAGACTACAGATCAAATCTCAGTGAAAACATGATTTTTAAGTGAGATCTATGATTAAATGCAAAATGTGCAATGCAATGTGTGACAAATATCTAAAATATGCAAGAAAACATTTAAAACCCTAAATAATGGATTTGAAATCAATCTAAGGGTCTAAACGTGAATTGTCTGTTCAGGAATTGTTTATTTTAGAGTCAGGGACTTATGTGCAAAATTCCAGGGTCTGATTCTGATAAGAAAAGGATTCCATAAAGATCAGTGTAATTATGCAAAATCTCAGGATTAAAATGCAAAATTCACAAGCGGAAACTCATTTTTAATTTCCTGGGGGTTTAATGTAAAAGGTCTGGGCTTGAATGTGATAAATGTTGAGTTTTAAAGATGATCAGAGTAAGTTTTAAAAGCTTAAGGGTCCAGTATGCAATTTAATAGGGAAAAGTCCTTTAAAAATGTTTCTGAGGGTTTAAATGCAAAGGTCCGGACTTAATTGCAACTAAAATATGAATTCAGAGGCTTGAATGTGATAAAATATGCATGTAAACAGTAAGAATAAATAAAAAGAAACATACAAGAGGCAAATGCAAATTTCACAGAGGAAATAAAAATAACATAATGCATTGTTTATTTTATAGGGGCTAAAGTGTAAAATGTCAGGACTAAATAAAAAAAATGGAGAACCTAAGTGTAAATACTTAAGGACTTAAGAAAA
Organism: Posidonia australis; assembly: GCA_024699735.1. Taxonomy (NCBI): domain Eukaryota; kingdom Viridiplantae; phylum Streptophyta; class Magnoliopsida; order Alismatales; family Posidoniaceae; genus Posidonia; species Posidonia australis. The sequence continues at coordinate 14,816 of JAMKQA010002322.1, read as the reverse complement.
ATAAAAAATAAGAAAAACAAGACCTAAACGTAAAAATCTTGAAATGAGGGACTAGGTCCAAAAAGATCTTCTTCGAAGATCGCCGGAGGACCGCCGGCGCCCCTCACTCCGGTGAGACCTCCGGCGGTAGGTCAACGGCGATCCAGTGGTCAGGGGCGGCGAGCGGCAGTCCCGGAGGCTGAAGGAGGGTGTGGCGGAAGCTTCTGGAGCGACAACAAGAGCTAGGGAGGCCCAAGCCTCTCCCCCCACCTCGCGCTCCGGCAGGGTGCTCCACTGTCGCCGGGGAAGACGACGGCGACTGGTTGGAGGTGTTTGGGCGCTCCAATCAAAGCGACGATGGCTGAAAAGCATCGGAGGGGCACGGCGTGCCCCGGGGTGATCGGAGGTGCTCCTCCCATCTCGACGTCGGCGTCAGTGGCTGCGGGGGATCGATGGGGAACTCTGGTGGTCTGAACGGTGAGGGAGCGACACGGACAACTTCGTAGGGTGGAGGAGAAGCTTCTCGGATTTACTTAATTGCAACTTCGTAGTGAAAGTAATTCTAATGATGATACATCTAATTTTGCAAGAAGAAATACTACTAGTAGTAGTGGCAGTATTTTATTTTGAATTAGAATAAATAAGAAAAAATAAAAATACGTAAAATCAACTACTAATAATGAATTAGAAAATTATTAAGAATATGAGTTTACTTTTAATGAACCTGAAATGGAGAATTTAAATATATTAAATTGTTGATCTAATACTACAATTAGATTTCCTATAGTTTTTAAAATAGTAAAAGATTTATTAACGAATTTGTCGTCTACTATGACATCGGAGTTTGCATTTTCAACAGGTAGAAGAGTTCTAAGTGATAGAAGATATAAACTATACAAAAAATCTATAGAAGCCTCCAAGTGCTTGAAGGACTAGTACATTACAATTGATTGTCTTCAAAATTTGAAATTAAACAACGAATCAGAAGATGAGGAGACGACATTAACTTTAACGGAGGCTAAATTTGAGTAGGCCTGTAAATAGGATGAGTACAAGGTAGGTGAAGCTTTACCTATACCCTTACCCTTTAAATTCTTACAGGTAACAGGGCAGGTATAAACTTGCATTCTCTAAGTTTCTACCCTTACCCGCCCCATTACCTGTGAAAGAATATAAAACTGGTAGGGCAAACGGGTAATTGGGTAGATTTATGAATTCTATGATAATGACACTATTAAAGCCTAAGATACCTTTAAAAATTTGAATTCAGAGTTCAATTGGTACTTTAAAAATCTAGTCTCCTAAGATAGCTTTAAAAATATGAATCCAGAATTCAATTGGTACCAACTTTAAATGCTATGTGCACATACATTAGGAAAACAATCAAGCCCAAATGACTCCACCATCTTTGGAATTGAAATGTGCATCGAATCTGAAATTTAATACACATACCAGTTTGCAAACAATAAAAATGAAACTAATACATCAAGCAAACAAATACAAGCTAAACTCATAGTGTTTAATTCTAGATCAGCCAAGTGTGTGGTTTGCAGGAAAGATTAAGGATGATGTGGAAATGCTCCAGAAACATACAAAAAAGTTTATTTTCAGTTGTTGAAACATGGAAATAAAGCTTATGAAACAAGCATCAAGAAACAGATTCATCATTTCATTCCAACAACATGTTTTCAACATTATGCATTTATGCGTAAATGATGAACTTACTAAATATCCAAAAGGTATGAAAACATGGAAAAGAGAGCAAAGCATAGGTAACGGTAGGAACAATATAAAAAAGAAAAGGAGACAACTTTTAACCCTAGTTTCCTATTCCCAAGCAAAAATACCAACACAAACTTTTACCTGAGTGAGGAGATAGACGTGACTAGAAGGAGACCCGGAGGTGGAGAGATGCGACCGAAAGGAGAGCCGGAGGTGGAGAGAAGCGACCGAAAGGAGAGCGATTGAGGAGGAAAGCGACCAGGTCCAGGAGGAGAGCGATCGAGGAGGAAAGCGACCAGGTCCAGGAGGAGAGCGATCGAGGAGGAAAGCAATAGAGGAGGAGAACTAGGGTTCGGAGTGTTGAGGGACTGCTAGACGACTAAGAAGAATAAGGAGGACTAGAGGAGGCAGAGGACGGGAGGAGGAGGAGGACTCGAAAACTTCAGCTCGTTAGGGTTTAGGATTTTATAACTTAAAAGCAATATAAAAATATAACATAAAAGGATATTAGATATATATGTATTATATTTTATATTTATACAATTAATGTAAAATTACTATAATAATAATCCTTATATAACGGATAAACGGGTGACTGGTAGATAATAACCCTTACCGTACCATATGAAACCATGGATAAAGCGGGTGACAGGTAAACGGATAACGAGTTTAAAAAACGTTAACCCTTATCCGTTTAAAAGGAGGTAGGTCAAGGCAGGTTGTGGGTAAATACCCTTTCCATTTACAACCTTACATTTGAGATGACGACTTCTATTATCGACAATGAATAGATTTTTAGTAAAATTTTTAATTTATATTAATGTAATAATTGTAAATGTAAAAATATAAAATATTTAATATTTTATATATTTTTCAAAATTTTTATGTATATATCAAATATTTAATAATGAATAAAATTTTCCCAATTTTTTAAAAAAGAAAGGACCGACTGGGCCAGTCCAACCTGCAGCCCATCCTGGTTGTCCCCGTGGCCAATGTTAGGTTGAGGAGGTTCAATAAAATCGATCCCATCCGACCAAGTCTAGTCCATGCCTAGCTGGACTATATGATTGACCTAATCTGGCCTGATTCACACCATTAAGCACATCCAATGGCTTGACCGGAGGGGTCACGTCGTAGCTCATGCTTTCTAGTTGAGCAGTCGTCTCTCTCATCTCCTTGTTGTTCACCTCGGGCTCCTTTGGCTGTCGTAAGAATTTGGCTCTTTCCAACGGAGTGCTCGTCGTAGACAGAGATGAGATTCTTGCGGATGTTGTAGGGTTTGTCCTCGAGCGGATCGTATAGTGAGTTTTCTGACTTACGCCCATCAAAAGTTATGTCATTACCTACAAAGAACTTACTTTGACTAATGAGAAAAATCAGGGTACCATCTGCAATTAAACTTGATAATCATACCACGAGATAAAACTTCCCCAGCAACATCGAATAAAGCAGGAGAAATAGAGTCTCCTTGTGTCAATCCACGTGTAGACGAGAAAAAGAAGGACGATTCACCATCAATGAGAATTGAAAATGATTTTCCAACGACACACTGATTACAACCAGTCCTAATAAAAGCCAGATTTAGTAAGGACGGTGAACAAAAACTTCCAATCAAGTCTATCATAAGCATTTTTCTATATCAATATTTAACACAATGTTACAACCAAGTAAACCCCCATTAATATGTTGTATTAACTCTTGGGTTAAAGCAACATTATTGTGAATAATTCTACCACTGATAAAAGTACCGTCGACAATGTCTCATTGTCACAGTATTTTGGAAAACTTTAAACTCGTCACAGGTCCCAGGTTCGAATCCTGAGACATGTATATTACCGTTTACAAAAAAAAGACAAAAGTACCGTATCAAGGTGAAAAGAGATCAGCTAGAATTCTAGATTCAACGAAATCAGAAGGCTCATCTTTTTTTAGTGATAAGAGACAGAAAAGTAGCCTTCCATCCTAGATTAAGTTCATAACCCTTGAAAAACGATTAAATAGCCTCAACCACATCATTTCTCACAATGCCCAGGAGCATTGTCGATCAGGTTCAATAGAAAAAACCACCCTTTTAACTTCCTAATGATCAGGAATAGCACAATTCAGACAGCTCCTTCACTTGATCCTTCTACCGTAATGCTGAAAAATTCCTTGTAATCAAAATTAACCTACTCGCATATTGGCAAGCTTATCAGCCAAACAAGTGGCTTCACGGAATTGATGAGAACAACTTACAGTCAGTCCCAGCACCTCCCCCAGTTCAGACCACCATCTGCATAGAAGCCTATGCAGAACAGTTGTTGTATTATAACCATGGTAACCAATGTCATTGAGTCACTTTCAACATAAATCCTATCCAAATTCATCCTCTTGCATATATAATCAAAGGCCATCCAATGAGGCACGGAATTCTGATATCATGTTAGAAGATTACAAGTATATATTTATACCAACCATGGAAAGCAAAGACCATATCACCTTTCGCGTTCCTAAGAATACCTCCCCCACCTGATTATACTGGATTGCCTGTAGAGGCTCCATCAACACTCGATTGAAAACAAGAGTCAGTAGGCCAGACCGAATGAAAAACAATCTGTTGCCAAACGAAAACTTATTGTATTGCTCGACAGCGAAGTTTATGAACTGTGTAGTCGGAAAATTCATTAGCCCACACCGAAAGTGTCATAGAAAAGTACTTGATTAATTCAACTTTAGAAGTGGTCTCATGCCCATGATAGTTCCGAAAGTGTCCAAAAGCTTGATCAAAAGGAACCAGTGCCTATGTCATGGCATGTCATGCACTCATGTCACATTATTTTATTCAGATCCAAAAATATAAGACGAGAACATGTCAAATGTCACATCTCACACGTATCAGGAAAATGCTTGGCTTGCGTAGTGATGATAGCTGGCTATTATAGAACACACCTAATGAAAAATATTTGCAAGTTGAATAGCATAGGAAGAGATTTGATGATCATATATGAAAATGTCCATAACCATATATTATCATGATCCAAAATCAAAGTTGCTCGATTTGAAACAAAGATCATGAATGATGATGAATCTACTCAACCAATTTCCACTTTTTAAAATTATGCAACGATAATGACCAACAGATTCCATATAAATATTCCATCCCAAAGTAGTTGTAGCCTTTAGATTCCAAACCACCGAAGAGATCTAGATACAAGATTACAAGATACAAATCACACAAACAAACATAGGAGAAGAAGAAGAAGAAGAAGAAGCAGCAGCAGCAGCAGCAGCAGCAGCAGCAGAGAATGGGGCACAAGGCTTCAATCTTTGCGACCTCAAACAAGATGGGCTTTGGCAAGGTTCACGAAGGCAGCGTCAAAATCGGGTGTTTTGAGCCTCAAGTTCTCAACCCACTTCACCAGCTCATCAATCCCCTGCTGCTTATCCTCTGCCTTGGCCTGCAACCTCGCGATCTCCCCTCTAAACCCTTCCAACTCCACCGTCTTCTCCTCCACCTTCCTGTTCGCCTCCGCGATTTTCGCCCTCGTCGCGTCGCTCATCACCAGCGCGCTCTCCGCGGCGTTCTCCAGCACCTCCAGCCGCCTGGCCAGCGGGCCCACGTCGTACCCCATGGATTCGAGCTCGGAGAGGGTGGATCGGAGCTCTTCGTGGGTCTTCTCGAAGTCCTTGTGGGAGGGGAGGGTCTGGATTCTGGTGGCGACATCGAGGAAGGCCTTGTCGTATGCGGGGATGAGGTTGTTGCGGACGGTGGTGGGCTTGTGGGAGAGCGGTCGGTAGTGAGGGGTCTGGCGGATGCCCAGAAGATATCTGGGTTCGTTGGAGTTGGGGGTAAGAGGAGGAGACGAGGAAGAAGCCATTGCTGCTGTTGAAGGGGAGGAAGTTGCAAGGGAAGCAACAATGAGAGTGGAGAGTACCAAAGGAAGCTGGTCGTTTGCCTCGCAATAATGGGGAAATAAAGTGACTTCACCTTTTTACGGGAAGAAAGTGGCTTTGATTTCAGAGAAATTGATTGAATTTGGATTACACAGTGAATCGAGCTTCTACTTTTTTTGGTTAGAAATATTTTTTTTTAATATATATCACAATCATATTAAACACTTTAACTATAAAACTACAATAATATAATTATAATATATATGATGTCTATAGAAGTCGAACCCTCAACTTCTCATAGTATTTTTGATAATTCGATTTTTGAGTATGGATATGATTAATAAGTTCGAATCATGAATAGATTTATATATTAATATATTATATATATATGATTATTTTATATCTCCACTTTTCAGAAGTTTAAATCTTCATCATTTATTTTTATTTAAAGTAATATAAAAATATTTTTCATTTCATCGCCAAAACCTTAAGTCCCTAACTTCCTAATTCATTTCTCAAATCCAGTGGTAGAGAATTGAGAATCAACGTCATTCGGTGCTCTACTCCTCCAACGTCTTGATGTGCTTCAGTCTTCCAACGTGTCGTCAGTGTTCCACTCCTTTAGTTGTTTAGTGTCGTTGGTGCTCTCCTCCTCCAAATGCTTGATGTCGCCGTGCTTCACTCCTGCAACGTGATGTCGTGCTCCACTCCTCTAGCCTGTCGTTGTGCTCCACTGCTTCAGTCGCTCAGTGCCGTCTTTGCTCTACTCCTCTAACATGTCATGCTCCATTCCTCCAACGTGCTATTGGTGCCCCCATTGATTAGTCATCGTTGGTTTCTCTCTTTGGATTTTCATCAACAGCAGAAGAGGCAGAAGTCGTCGACAAGAGGTGGCGAGCACAATTCGACACAGTAAGGTCCGTTTGAATCTACTAGTGATGGAAAGGTTCGATCTTTTGTGTCTGGCCTCAAACTTTCTTTTAGTTGTTTATTCTATCTTGTAAATCTATTCTTCTAGGGACTAGGGATGTTCGAGTAATGCTTGAATCAAGATTAGCATTTGGATTGTTCTTGATTTTAATGTAGATCGAGTTTGTGTTCTTTAGATTCGATCGTTTATTTAGAGAATTAGTGTGCTTTGAGGTGATCAAGATGCCACCTTCGAGTCTTCATTGGTCTATGATCTGTTCTATCCATGTTTCTTTAGATTATAAGTTTATAAAGTTAGAGACAACATGTATAGTATTCGACTTTCATGGATACAAATGATAATCTTGGTTGTAACTCTCACTAATTATTTTTTAATAATATTGTTGAATCATATTTTAATAGATATTTAGATTAAAAACCAAGAACTGAACTGACCAACTTTTAGACGGTTCGGTTTGATTCTAAGTACATACATGATTCGGTTTGGTTCCCTTATAGTGAAAACCGATAAGTACATTTCGATTAATGATTCTTGTCAAAACTGAACCAAATTATGTACATCCCTATGCTTGATAAAAATTTTGGGCTTACAAATAGTCTCAAAATCTTGATATGACCACTAGCTAAACCAACCATTCATTGAAACAATAAATCCTGCACATTAGTTGAGACAAAATTGATTCTGTATATATATTTTGTTTAAAAATTTAACTTTAGTTTGATTATGAAAGAATCTATCTTTTGCTTCACTTTTTACACTAAATAGATATTACACCCATAACCTTTTGTCTCGACTTACGTGTACAAAATCAAGATTCTATGTCCAAAATCGATTCCATAATTTTTACCAAACGGAGATCTAGTCATTTATGAAATGATTGTCAATGATTAAAGTGGATTATTGATTTTTCTTGTATTAATAGGATCATATCTAAAAAATTTGAATCTTGTGAGTTTTTGGTATTTTTTCTCTTTCTAATCTCTCTCTCTCCCCCCCTCTCTCTCTCTCTCTCTCTATATATATATATATACATATATATACATATATATAATACCTATATTATTGTCTTACAAAATTATAACTATAAATTCTCCATTATCCATATGTTTGAATAGTAATTACAATTGTTTATTTGCAATTACAAATTCTCCATTATCCATATATTTAAATAAATGGTTAAGATTAAAAGTTTTTAATATCTACAAAATTTTTAAGTTCCCATGTGGATACCAAAAACGTACCGTTATATAAAATGTTAAACCGATTAATCACATATTACCATGTAATTGCTAATCAATATTCTGCCTAATCCAATTCCGATTTCCAATATCCTAAACCTTAGGCATGAGTGTATGACTTCAATCTAGTGGATACACGCATCATTCAGTTTATCAGATTTTAACAACAGCTCATCGACTAAATTGTCGATTCGATAGATCCATCGAATTGATAACAAATTATCAGTGACCAATTATAGGTAAAGTTGGTTAAATAATTTATTAGTGATGATATAAACCACTAAAAAGAGAATTCTTGAATTGTGATAAATAGTTGCTAACAGTGATACAACCACATGGCTAGGTTTATATATATATTTATGTCAATTTTCTAGTAGGATCCAAACTTAAATAGCATAAGTGGAGCCCTCAATCTAGGCTATTTGTTTTCTATCTGATGGTTTTTGTTGTTTCTGTTTTATTCATTTTTCATATTGTAATTTGATTCTATCCCATATTGTTATTAGATGATGTCAGTAAACTATGGGTAGTTTTCTTTTTTTGAAAGACAACTTGATTTAATATCCCTTAATTTTTGTGTGTAGTTATAGAAGTTTTTAAACCATCTTGAAGTGTAATTTTGATTAGACGTGTCTCCATCACTACTCGTTGTTATTCTCATGTTTAGATTCGGAAACATTACCGATGGAAGATGTTGACGACTGTTAGTCTCAACGGTAACCATCGACGGCCTCGACAACGGTAAGTTTTTTACTTTTTTCATGAAATTACATCTCGAAATGGATCTTAATTATGTCGACGTTGTTTATGCGTTAGATCTTACAGAGTAATCTGAAATCGCAGTTTATTCTATGGGTTGCATGGTGGAAGTTGGGTTGCGTGGGGGGGAGGTGGAGATTACAGGTTTTTCTTCGTGACTTCATGTGTTATATATATTGTCATCTTGTATTTTGTTTCTTAGTTCATGAAGTTTTTCAGGAATCGGAAAGGACTTGAGTTATGAATGTGTTCATAAAACTTGAAGCATGTAGTTTCGTACTGTTTGTAATTTTAGTAAGTACGGATACATTTAATTGATGGTTCAAACATGTTTGTTTATGTAGATCGAATGCTTTTGTAAAGTTGTTTTCTTATCAATTGATGCATGCGTAATGGATTTTTTCATAAATTAGATAACATGCAATCCTCTATTCATTGTAACTTTAGTAATTACTGATTACTAAATACTAAAGTTTGCAGTTTTAGTTGAATACAGATATTTCCGTAATTACGGAACAAGGTTATAGTAGTTTTTTTTAATCTTAATTCGTTTTATACTTTTTTCATCAAAACTGTATTTTTTTTCATCTAAACTATAGATATTTTTTCTTTAACATGTTATTACTACTTTTTTCATGAAATTTTTAATATAAAAATTGATTAAGTTTTACATATTTTATGTAAGAATTTTTTTATTATTCATTTAAGTTATAGTGTTTATTATTCATTAAGTTTTACATATTAAGTTTTACATATTTTATCCATATTTTAGTGTCTATTACTATAGTGTTTCAGTATTAACACTAGAGTATGCTTAATAAGTTAAAAAAAATTTCTAAAAGTTCGTATGTTTCATTTTAGGAACAACATCAAAGGTAATTGCAACAACAAAGAGGAAGAAGATCATTCTTGAGTTTGAATATCGACGATATTTTTAGATTATATTCCGATATATCGACATTGAAGCTTAGATGTAATATAATAGTGGAATGCATTTCATTGTTTCAGTATATACTAAATATTCTATGATACTATGACACATCAACAACTACTATAGATTGTATCTATTTCGGTAAATACTGAAAACAAATTCATGTGTATTTTTTATTGACAATGACAATATACATCTTTTCTTATTTCTACGTGGAATGAGTGACGAAACTTTTTAAAGGAATACAACGATAGCCCATTGTCTTGTGAAGATTGGAAGATAATCTTTATTGTTGATTACTCTTAAGGAGATCTAGATAGTAATGATTTACAAGATTTTCGTAATAAAAGCTTATCATACAGGCGAAAGTTTGATTTCACATTCAACGTTATACCACTTTGATATTACAAATTGGAATGTTTTTTTGTTAACGGTAAACTTTATATAAATGAAAAGTTCAAACATAGCAAATTCAGTACCATATTACAGCCCAGGTGGATAAAAAAATTCCCACCACAAAAACAAGAGTGGCCAACAACATGCGATAACACACCAGGCTCACACAAAGTGTTCAAACTATATCAAAAATTAAGAAGTTCGATTAATAAAACATTAATCCTGAGAAGGGACTTCATCCTCAGAAATCTGATGAGGCAGTCGCGGGACATGAGGAGTATGCTCCATTACACGATCACTTTCCAAAGATGTTATTGCACGCATATTGTCATCTTTTTCAAAGCCTGAACCCAAACAATTGAACCAACAATGATAGAGAGATAAAATGTCATTAGTTACAATGTTAGGAGTAGTGCACTTTCCTCTGAAAATTCTGTTATTCCGTTCCTTGCAAATGAACCACGGAATAACCTGAATCAAAGTGTATCTTCCTTTAAATGAAAGATCAGATTTCAGTGGAAGAATACATGAAAATAAATCAGCAATAGAACTAATGGCAGGATATAAAGGTCCCTGCAAAATGACATGCCAAACAGCTGTGACGAAAGAGACAATTGATAAATAAATGATTAATTGATTCCTCATATCTATTGCAAAAGATACAACTATCAGAACCAGTCCAACCTTTTTTACAAAGGTTGACTTTAGTTAGAATCTTATTAAAAAGAACCAACCAAGAAAAGAGTTTAACCTTTAAAGGGGCCCAACTGAGCCAGATGTGATCATAGAAATGAAATCTAAGCTCATCATCATTTATCACCTTATACCCGGAATTGACAGTATACTTACTACTAGAAGGTGACCACTCAATAGTGTCCTCTTCAGGACAGAGCAACATAGTGTTAATAATATCTGTGAAGAGATCAGCCTGTGCTTGTATAGATCCAATGTTGGCTAAAGAAGAAGTTTCAGTAAATAACTTGTGGAAATCTGCTCGATAAATTTCAATTATTCTCGCAATTGAAGCCTTTTTAAATTTAACGAGTTTAAAAAGATCGGGGAGTACATTCTTTATTTTTTTCCCCACACCACCATCTGTTTTCCCAAAAAATAATACTATTACCATTATTAACTTGAAAAGTGGTGAAATTATTAAAGAAATTGAAACAGGCCTTTATTTCATGCCAAATTGGGGAAAACCTTCCAGTAGAGGTATTCAAAAGTGCCCCTGGCCAAGATCTCGAGAAATATCTAACCTTCAAAATTTCTTTCCACTTTAGAAAGTAAGAGTTTGATAGTAGCTGCCAAAGTAGCTTAGTTTTTAGGGCTAAGTTAAAACTTTTGATATTTATGATGCCCCATCCCCCATGATTTTCATCCTTGCAGAGTGCAGCCCACTTAGCTAGGTGGAGAATGATTGAGGAAGAATATTTCCAAAGGAATTTGCACCTAAGTTTGTCGATAGCATTTGCCACCTTAACTGGCAGATGAAGAACCGAAAGATAATAGGTGGGAATGGCTGAGAGGACAGAATTAACCAAAGTCAGTCTACCACCTAAAGATAATTGATTGGCCTTCCAAAATGAAAGTTTTTTTGGATAATTTTTCAAGAACTGGTGACCAATCTATAACAGTAGCCCTTCTGTAGTGTAAGGGTAAACCTAGATATCTGATGGAAAGAAGGGATGTGGAACAACCAAGAATTTGGGAAGATCTAAAGATGGCATCAACAGGAACCCCAATACCTGTAAGAGATGATTTCTGAAAATTTATTTTTAATCCTGAACAAGTTGGAATGTTGTTACATAAAATTATTTTGATACATGAGTACATTCTAATCTACACAAGAGTTGTACTTTTCCTCTTTTTCTTTTCAGTATTTACAAGAAAATAGATAACCAATATCTAAAGATAAAAATTAAAATTTAAATGAAAAAGAGAGGGATTTTCACAATTCTGACTGAAAAAGGCAAACTGCCTTTGGCTATTTGGTTGGGTCCGACTTCTCAAGCTACCCTAAAACTTGGTGCTGTGTGTTTTTATGAAATTCACAGTTTGAAAAATATGTTTATTTTTCCATTGCCCATTCTAAGATTTATAAATTAAAATATAGTTACATGAAACCATTTTGATACATGAGTACAATGTAATCTACATTAGAATTATTGCTTTCTTCAATAACTCTATTGCCATGTCTATTCTAACAATGTCATATCAATTGCTTAAGTAGGCATGTTTCCTTTTCTCATTTTCTTTTTGGTATTTACTAAATTTAAAAGAATACAATATTTTAATAGTTAGTAACAATAAACAACCACTTTTTAATATAATAAAAGTATCTTTGTGAAATTTACTAAATTTGGAAGGAATAAATCAAAACATAGATAGATAAAAGTTCCCAACTCAATAACATGAAACTCAAATTTCCATAGAAATAAAATTTATGTTTACTAAAAACAGAGATAACCGGAGAAATAATATCGTTGTGAACTTCTTTGAAGTAACAATGTTGTCGTGGACTCCTCTCGCTCGATTGTGTATGAAATCGAATTCTCCATATGGAAAAACGACTATCAATCACAAAAAAAATTTTTAACCAAGTCATTTCCTTCCTCTCTTCCTCCCCTTACCTTCTCCCTCTTCCAGATCCGAAAACCCACGCGTTGGCGAAAGCATGTTGGAATAAAGGCAGCGCTTGAATATGGTTCCATCTGATCATCTCCTCCAACAACCAAGGAGTACGGACATTTGGATCCCTTTTTCTCCACGCTTCTAATCTTGTATTTCCTGTCACGAATGAATGATTGTTTGTTAGAATGTTCTTACTGTAATATCGATTTACATTGCTCAATCGGTGACGAAGTAATCAGAAGTTGTTGGTGTCAACGATCAAATTGCAGTAGGAGGACGAAAGTCAAAGAAGAAAATGGATGAAAGGGAAAGTAAAAGTAAAAGAGAGGTAAAATTTGTGCACTGTAATTTAAGGGATCATTCAATTGAATTAGCTGGCATGATTTGAAATTGGTATACACATCTCCTTCATTGTTGTAGTTAAGCTAATTTTGGTATTTTACGTTTCTTTACAATAACTTCCATTTCAAAATAAATAACTGAGATGTAATCTGTACATTTGTATTAGACGGTTTGGATTTAGACCCTGCTTTTACTTTGTAGGGTAGAGTCCAACTAGATCATTACTATGTATAAATATAGTGATCGATTACATTTTCCCTCAACTCTCCTATTAGATAATGTCTCATCCTAACAATCCATTATGGTCATTATGATCAAATCTCAAAACTACTTTTACCCCAAAAAAATTGATTTTTTTTATTTTTTTTTTAAATTCAAATATTAGAAACCATTTAAAACCCTCACCCCTCCTCCCACCAGCCAACAAATCCTACTACCGCCACTCACCACCCAACCTCCCTCTGACGCAACATCGCCTCTGCGGCTCCAACCCCCCCACCCGTACCAGCACATGCCATCAATCTCCCCTCCTTTCTTGTAGATCTAGATCCTCCTTCCCTTGAAACGCCTGCCAACCCCGTTTGCAATGTGTCGCCTGCTGCCTACCTCAATCTTCTCCTCCTCCTACCACCCCCGCGAAGGATCAACCTCTCACCCCATCTTCTCCGTCGCCCACGCCTCACCACGCCCTTAAGGACTTCGAACGACAGTGCCAACGTCACCTTCATCGACTACCTCTCCAAGGACGAGGCCCTTGTGCCAAGCCTCGAGGCCGATGGATCCCTATTTTTCAGGTTCCAGTTTCTGTAGGAGAAGAGGGATCGAAGCATGTACAGATCAAGGAAAAGTGAAAGGAACAAGTAAATGTGTTTTGGTTTTTTTTGTAGTCACCTTCTCGTAACCCACAACACACGACGTCGCATGAATCCCCCTCTCCTCCGACATGACGTCGCCTCCGTCGCCTTTTCCACCCCATCAAGAGTTGACCCATCGCCTTCTCATAGCCCCCCACACGACGCCACCTTCTTGATGCCCCAACAAGAGCTAAGCCACTATCTTCTTGCAACCCCAATAAAAATCCCTGCCTCTCCATTGAAAGCCAACTCATCGCCTTCTCACAGTCGCCAAGAACAAAAAAAATAAATTTTTTAATCAAATGCAATTAGAATATTACTAAACAGAGCAAATTTCAAAAATATAAGGTAGTGTTTGATATATTGGAATAGAGACTGGAATGGAATGAGAGAATTTCATTCCAATGTTTGGTACAAAAAAATCATTGTAATAAATATGGGAATGAAATTCCCTTAGGAATCAAATTCCCATTGAACATGAGAATTTCATTCTTTCCCAAGAGGTAAGGAATTTAATTCCTAAGTTCATTGGAATAAAAAAAATAAGAAAAAAAGCTCACACCATTTGACAAAAACTCTTGTCTTTCTCCCCTAACTACATCCATGGTTGCCGCTTCCACCACTGTCGTCCTCCTCTCCCACCAGTTCTCGCTTTCGCTCCTTCATTGCTCTCTCCGACGCCAAAAATGCCAAATACACACCTCACGACCCTCCGATCAGGGAATCCTTCTAGTTGGATCTGGAGAGGTTTGCGACTCCTCCACCATCAATGGAGGGGTTTGCCCCTGACGTTGTGTCGAAGGCAAGGCTGAAGGAGAAGGGGTACAAGGGGATGAGGAAGATGAAGATGGTGTGCATGATTTCGGAATCCCCTACTGCCACATCCAACTCACAATCACTGCCACTACCGCTGTTGCCACTCCTCTCCCACTTGCATTTCCCAACGATTGGCTGGAGGACATCTCGATCCCTATCCTGCATTGGATTCGATTAACCACGTTCCAGAATTGGATTTGGGATCACTAACTAGATCCACTTTAGATCCTGAAGGTGACAGCTTTCGGTGTGTGGATGAGAGAGGGGGGACCATGAGGACCAGGAGGAACCGACGGTAGTGGCGATGAATGAAGGTTGGGGGGGGGGGGGGGGGGGGGGTG
>JAMKQA010002321.1:0-20832 GCA_024699735.1 Posidonia australis | reverse complement strand
GTAGGGTAGATGTTCAACATGATTGATCCTTCAACCTTGGATGCTTGATTATTCCTTCTTGAAATGGGTGCAATCTTCTCACACTTTAATCTTCTTTATATGCTATGGAATTCGTTTGTAAACCAGTCACCACAAGTTCTTTACGCTTTGTTGACACCTTGACATGGTCTCTTTCTCAAGCTCACATACAGTACTTGTTGCCTTCTTCATATGATATTTCCCGTAAAATTGAATTTCTATGCAAAGACGAATGGTTGCAAGAGAAGTTAGCATGCGTCGGAGTCGACAATTGTAACATGAGCAAGATTCAGAAGCGAAAGGAGTCGACAATTGCCATCTCGTGGAAGAAGCAAATGTCAAACGAGAGATCAAAATTTATAGTACAGAGAAAGACGTGATCCATATTTTTCTATGAAAATAATGTAAAGAGAAATACACAAAAATCTCTCAATCACTACAGCCAAAATACAACCACAAAACTAGATCTTTGCTTTTCTAAGTTTTCTGTGACACTAAAGAGTAAACCTTGTTTGTTAGTTCAAAAGGTGATTCAACTAGTCACCCATCCATCCTCCCACATTATGTTTCACAACCAAGTAGTAATGTGACAGTCGCGCACTGCGTATCGTACCACCTGACAAATATCCGGATCCCGTAACAGCCGTAACCGCCCGGATTCATTCAGTCACACGAAATACATAAACGAACGACCTGACAAATATTGGCGTTTGCTTCCTTCCGGCGAGATGGACTCCTCTTCCTCCTCCTCCGCCGCCTCCTCCACCCCCGCTGCTGCCGCCAGAATCCCACCACCTCAATTCACGGCCCAACTCCTCCAGAACACCGCCCAATTCCTCCAGTCCGTTGGCACCAGCTTCATCTCCCACCTCCCATCCTCCCCCGCCCCCACCCAACCGGAACCGAGAGCCTGCTGCTCCTCTTCTCCCGTGCTCTTCCCATTCCACTCGTTCTCCCGTCAACTGCCGAGGAGACGGGCCCCGTCACCGTCCGCTTTCGGGAGCCTGTCGGCCAGCATGAAGGTGGATGGATTGAACTCGAGCTCGGTGTTCGGGAGAGGGCCTGTTTTTTTCGGGCAGGTGTTCACGATGCTTGATTCGTCCGGGACGGGGCTGTTGGCTACTCACACGCCGTTCGGCATCCCTTTCTTCTCTAAAAGGTCGCAGTTTGCTCGAAATCTCTACTCCCAGCACTAGGGATTTGCGTCCCTTTTGCCAATTGGCTCAAAATATTGATTTCGTTCACTAGGGGTTTGTTAACTTAATGGACTATTTCATTTGTGCGAATAGCTTTTCAACGGTTTTCTTTCCATTTGGTAGGACTGTTGGGATAATTAGAACCTAACTGTACGAAAAATAATTCAAATATGAAGCAAACTGAAATAATCAACTCAAACAACACACAAGGATTTTACGTAGAAAATCTTCTCAGTGTGAGGAGATAAAAAACTACAAGACTTTCTCAGACTTTTTATTTGTTTCAATGTGAGTTACATAGTTATTCTTCTTTTCAAGTTATCAAACGTGAGACATACATCACAAGCATTCAATGACAAGATTATCAAATAACAGTAGATGTGAAGAGAAGAATGACAAACCAACAATTTCTCTCCCTAGCCGTATGCACTAGCACGGGCTGCTCACACCGCAGTCGTTGAACGCTCGAGCACGCTGCAGCCTCCACGCTCGGCGTCAGACCAGCCTCCAAGCTCGGCGTCAACACCACGCAGCAGCACAGGCTGCTCCTTACACGCGAACCACAACACTGGCTGCTTCTCCCACGCGAACTGTAGCTGATCCCTAAGCTTCGGCGCAACAGCACGCAGCAGCAAAACCTCATTTCTTCTGCTGCCGAATGTTTTCTACTGCTCACCCTAATACGCCGATGCCCCTTTGTTTTTACTGTTCCTTTATTTTTTTTGCCAACAAGAAAAAGATGGGCCTGATACATGGAGGTGTGGAGGAGGCTCGGTCCAACAATCTCCCCCTCTTCCCACCTACATGGAAGAATCCACAAGACCAGCAATCTGAGCACAAATGCCCAGTTTATCTCTAGAAACCATCTTGGTAAGCATATCAGCACCATTATCATCTGTATGAACCTTTTTGAACTCGAGCTCCTTTGAGTTGATAGCATCTTGAATCCAATTATATCGTACCTTGATATGCTTTAACCTGGAATGAATCGGCAAATTTTTGCTTAAATGAATAGTACTTTGATTGTCACCCAATAATGTATAATTGTCTTGCACAATTCCAAGTTCCCCAAGCATTCTTTTCAGTCATAGCATCTCCTTGGAGGCTTCTGTGGCTGCAATGAATTCAACCTCTGTAGTGGACAATGCAATGCATTTCTGCAATCTAGACTGCTACGAAATAGCTCCCCCTGCATAGATAAACGAGTACCCAGAAGTAGACTTAGAGTTATCAACATCTCCTGCCATGTCTGAATCAGTGTAACCAATCAAGGTTGCTTCTCCACTGCCGAAGCAGATCTTCAAATCAGAAGTGCCACGAAGATATCTCATAATCCACTGTACTGCTTCCCAATGCTGTTTACCAGGATTTGATAGAAACCTGCTTACAGTGCTAATTGTATGGGCAATATCGGGCCTTGTGCATATCATAGCATACGTGAGACTCCCCACAACAGAGACATATGGAATCTTTTCCGTTTCTCTTCTCTTCTCTTCTGTCGTAGGAGATTTCTTTTTACTTAACTTGAGACGAGCTATAAGAGGACACTGACAGAATCAGCATCATCCATACCAAATCTCTTGAGAATTTTCTCAATATATTTGCATTGTGACAAGAATAACCTCTTGGAATTTCTATCTCTTTCAATCTCAATTTCAAGAATATTTTTAGCAAGTCTCAAGTCTTTCATGGCAAAAGACTGGTGCAACACCTTTTTCAAATCTGCAATCTTTGCTATATTCTTACCCACAATCAGTATGTCATCAACATAGAGCAATAAGAAAATGAAATCATTAAGGGAAAATCTCTTGACGAACACACAATGATCAGTGCTACACTTCTTGTAGCCATGCTCCCCCATAACAGAATCAAATTTCAAATACTATTGTCTTGGAACTTGTTTTAGGCCATAAAGATTTTTCTTCAATCTACACACCAAGTCTTTTTTGCCTTGCTCAACAAACCCCTCGGGTTGCTCCATGTAAATTTCCTCCTCTAAGTCTCCATGAAGGAAGGCAGTCTTCACATCCATCTGTTCTACCTCCAAATCAAGACTTGCTGTCAAAGTAAGAATCATTATTATGGAAGTTAATTTAACTACTGGGGAAAATATTTCATCAAAGTCAATACCTTTCCTTTGAGTGAAACCTTTTACCACTAGTCTTGCCTTGTATGATAGATGTGGTGTGTGCTCTTGTTCCTCGATTCTATAAATCCATTTGTTCTTGAGTACTTTCTTGCCTTTGGGCAACTTCACCAACTCATAGGTAAGACTCTCTTGCAAGGAACTCATCTTATCTTGCATGACTTCCATCCACTCCTTAGCTTTGTCACCTTCCACTGCATCTGTATAGCACTCTGGTTCTGCACCATCAGATAGTAACACCACAAACTCATCTGAAGAATATCCGGTAGAAGATACCTTGTCTCTAACTGATCTCCTGAGTGGAACAACTGGTGTATCATCTTGCACTGGTGGCATTTAGTCATGACCATTTGCATCATCATCAATAACCTGAGGAGTATCCTGTCCACCTGTGTCAAAAACATGGTCTTCAACTTCAACATCTTGCTGAGTTGGAACTGTAGGATTTGGATTTAAATCAACCAAGTCTTCCTTTTGTTGTTGAGTTGTCCTTTCTTGCACTTTGACAATGTCTTCAATGGTCTGGTCTACAACAAATAAGAAGGGTGGAAGCATCCCATGTTTATTTTGGAAATATCCAAAAGCAGGATTGCAGGAATATACAGAATGAAAACACTAGTTCATTGGTCTTTCTGCAGGACAATGTTTTTATCCATTATTTTCATGTTAGAACCGACGTATTATTTTACTTTGTTGACACTTCTAGTCATACTAGGTTCGCCTTTTTAAGCAGCAATAAGCACGTTATTTATGTTATGCTAATTATTGTCATTATTGGTTCCCTTGATAGGCAGTACATGTGCTGAGAGCACTTAAGACCTGAATCAGCATCACCACTCACTTTGTTTGTGTCATAGAACATATTCATTTTAAGTAGCAACTATATTAGGGTATTCCAGATTCCTGGTTGGGTTTTTGGTGTGAAAACAAATTCTTAGTTAGCCAGATATAAAATGACTTTCTATCTTTGTATTCCCTCTGTTTTCTATTAAATTTTTTGATTACCAGTCAAAAAAATGGACCCTTTAGCTATCACACATAGTTAGAAACATGATAAGCTTGAAAAATCAAGTCCTTAGTCTGGTTGTACTCTTTTCATGAAAGTTTCGGACTTGAAATTGATTGGTACTTGTCTTTTTTATGCTTTAATTAGGTGAAGTGGAATATGGTATACAAGTGTCAATAAGGTGATAGCATATACAGTGTAGTCCACTCCTGAAGATCCTCTTGAGATTTTTTCCTTATACTAAAGTGATAAAACACTTACTTGCGTTGGCTATCTTACCAACCTAATCCTAGCTATTTCCACTTCTTGTTCTTCGAGAAGATAGAACCTCCTCTTGTAGCTTTACAACAAATTGTCTTTCCTTTCACAGAACGCTTTCACATAAAGATTACAATACTGGCTTGTGAAGAGAATGTAGGACAAAGTTTGAGCACAGTAATCGAGAGTTACAAGTATATAGAAGTGATGTGTGTCATATCAAGGCTTTTAGATGTCCTATTTATAGCCAAAGGACCATCAAAAGATGTGTCTAACGACTAGAAAACGGTCATAAATGACTAGTCTATCGGTATGTCGTTTTGACATTTGGAATGCCATTTCTGTTTTCAATCAGCAACTCTCGGGTAATTCGATATGCCGGAATTATTTCAGTATGTCAAATTTCTTGATACGGTATACCGTTTTAGTACGGTATGCCGTTTTATCTTCAACTTTATCTTCACAATCTCTTTCGGAGTTCCGTTGCTTGTGTCGATTTTTCCTGCTTCGGTATGCCGTTTCTCTCCGATATGTTGTTTTTTATTCTTCATCTTTGATTCAGAGTTCCGTTTTGTGTACCGATTTCTCTTGTTTCGGTATACCGATTTTCCTCTGGTATGTCGATTTTGATACTTCATCTTTGATAGAACTAAATTGCTAAGTACATCCTTATATATTTATTTACAACATTTTTCATAAGGTTTACATGACTCAAGTAATTACAATTCTGCAACCTTATTTTTCTTTCATGAAAATATACAAAAAATCTATTAGTCCAAGTATAATCATCAAAACAAAGTATATTTCTAACAATCTTTCCTTTTTTGATGATGACAAAAGTAAAAGATCAAATGTGAGTTCTAATTATACAGGATAAGAATTTTCAATAACCTCCCTCTTAAATTAGACTCCCTTTATGAATTTTTTATAAATTTTCTAATCATATTGAAAATTCGTATACTTTATATTTCTCCGACTTTATAAGTTTTCTAATCACATATTGAATATTTTTATAAATTTTCTAATCACATATTGAATTCATATACACTTTATATTCTCTCCCTTTTTTGTCATAATCGAAAAGAGATGATATGTTATAAATAACTCTCCCCACTTTGAGCAATAACCAATATATAGAATCATTATCAAATAATCAAGACAAATATCAAAACAAAGATAAAGTCATTAATAATCTAAATAAATTACACAAAATGTCCAAACGCAAAATGTCAAGAGCTAATGATGTTACAACAACAAATTTAAGGTGACGGCGGATTGATGTGTTCAAGAATATCCTGGTGATAGTCTTGAAGAGTGTCTTGATACGCCTCAACTCTATCACTGAATTTCCGTATGTTTTCCATATATTCTTGATGTCGTTGATTTTGTTGAAGCATTAAAGTAGAGATCAGTTTTTGTTATTCCATCATTTGCTTTTGTTGTTGTAATTGGATGTCCATCATTTGCTTTTGGTGAAGATACATCTTAGACATTTGTTGTTGAAGTGAATCCAATTTCTTAGACATACGAGATTCTTCTTTTGCTTCTTCGTCAGAGCTGTTATCTTCGTCTCGAGCTTGAGGTCTTTGTGATACAGAAAAGGAACCCTCAGGAAGATTTCTAATTTTACTATGAAGCTCAATAGATTGTTCCATCTTAGTCACGGTTTGGGTTCCTAAAGGCTTAGATTTAACAGGTAGACTTGACTCATCATCAAGGAGAATGTCGTAATTTTCAAACAAATAAGTAAGAGAAGGATCAAAAAATAACTTAATTTTGACATGAGTGATACAGTGAAAAATCACTTGATCCTAATTGACTGGAATTTGTTTGACAATGGCATACATCGCCTTACAAGTAAACTCACTTAACTCATTTTAGTGGTCTTTCTTTTGGACTAGATTGGCGGCCACAATATAGACGATAATACGTGATTGCTTTGTAAGTTGCTTAATCGTACTGAGTTTGAAAGTACTCCTAGGGTTCAAGGATATAGCTTTATTGATTTCAGAATAGGACCAATTTAACTCATAAATAGATAAGGTAATGTCGGTCCATGAAGATAGGATTTTAAATAATTGACCTAGTAAAACATCATTAAAATCCATGGTATTACCGTAAATATAAGAATGAGCTAGAGAGTGAGAATAGGTCATGTTGGCATAGAATTGAGAAACTAGGTTAAGATAGTACATTCTATCACTTATGGAACTTAAAAACAGGATTAAACCTTGGAACTCAAACAGAGGCTTGATGGAATCTAGTTCATTGAAAATTATTCTTCTTGCAGTGAATACCTCATTGTTGGCAAACCTTTCACGATATGCTTACTCGGCCTTATTGTCGACGAACCGATATTTTTGAGAGTGGCTATCGGAAGTTCCCGGTGTCTCTTCCGATTGCTTTCGTTTTCCGCGAGAGGCAAGCATCTTCTTAGGGGTCATTCTCAACAAGGGTGAGAAAACGATAGAGAAGAGGAGAGGAAGGGTCAGTGAGGGTGTACGAGACTAGAGGTGAGGAGATTCTCGGATGGAAAGGAGAGGGAGAGGTGTCGGCGGAGAGAATCTGTCAGTCGGAAATTGAAAGAAGTGAAAATAAACCCTAGGTTTTGGGTTTAAAAACAGGATTTACGACGAATTCGATATACCGAAAAAATGATCGGTATGTCGAAATCAGTTACAAAGGATTTCGGAACATTCTTCGGTACATGCATCGGTGTGTCAAAAAATAGTGACTCAGGGGATTTCAGTATACCAGATATTTTCGGTATGTCGAAGAATCTATTCAGAGAAATCTGTCAAAAAAATCAGTATACTGTTCCATTTCGGTATGTCGATCCAGTAATTTTCGACGAATACCTTCGGTATTCCGAAAAGCCTCAAAGAATTTATTTTCCTGTTACATCTGATAGTTTACAAATACCTAGATCTCTTCTAATTTTAATAAATTGTTGTTCATCAAGAGATTTGGTAAAAATATCTGTCAATTGTTCCTTAGTAGTAATAAATTCTAACTTAATATTATTTTTAAGAGGATTGTCTCTTAAGAAATGATGTCTTACTTCTATATGTTTAATTTTAAAGTGATGAACTGGATTTTTAGACAAATTTATTACACTTATCTTGTCACAAAATATTGAAGTTGTTGATAAAATTATATTAAAGTCTCTTAAGGTTTGTTTCATCCATAGAATTTGGACACAACAATAACCAGTTGTAATATATTCAATCTCTGTTGTTGAGAATGCAACACTATTTTGTATCTTGCTGAACCAAGAGACTAAAGAGTGTCCTAGAAATTGAGAAGTTCTACTGTACTTTTTTTATCTGTTCTACATATAGCATAATCAGCATCACTATATCCTATAAGATCTAAGCTAGTGTTTCTAGGATAATATAGCCCAAAATCAATTAACCCTTGAAGATATCTTAGAATTCTTTTAACAGCTTGCAAGTGTGATTCCATAGGTGAAGCTTGAAATCTTGCACACAAGCATACACTAAACATTATATCAGGTTTACTTGCTGTTAAATACAAAAGAGATCCAATCATCCTCCTATATAATTTTTGATCTACATTTTGTCCATTCTCATCCTTTTCTAACTTAGTGGAGGTGCTTATAGGTGTTCTAGTTATTTTGCTACGATCCATTGTAAATTTCTTCAATAACTCCCTAGTATATTTTTCTTGGTTTATAAATATTCCATCGTTAGTTTGCTTTATTTTTAATCCAAGAAAGAATGTCAATTCTCCCATCATACTCATTTCAAATTCTTTTTGCATCATCATGGAAAAATCTTTGTATAGATTTTCATTTGTTGATTCAAAAATGATATCATTCATATATACTTGGATAATTAGAATGTCATTTTCTAACCTTTTTATGAATAAGGTAGAGTCAATAACACTAATTGAAAACTTTTGATCAAGCAAAAATTTCCTTAATCTTTTATACCAAGCTCTAGGAACTTGCTTGAGTACATAAAGTGCTTTATTTAATTTGTAAACATGATTTGGATTACGTTCATATTCAAATCCAGGGGGTTGTTCGACATACACTTCTTCTTCAATAAATCCATTTAGAAAGGCAATTTTCACATCCATTTGAAATAATTTAAACCCTAAGTGATTAGTATATGCTAACAACATCCTAATAGACTTTAATCTAGCTACATGAGAATATGTTTCATCAAAATCAATGCCTTCCTCCTGATTATAACCTTTTGCTACTATCCTAGCCTTATTTCTAACTACTTTCCCAGATTCATCTAATTTATTTTTTCTAAAAATCCATTTTGTTCCAATAACTTCTTTATTCTCAGGTTTTGAAACCAACTCCTAAACATTGTTTCTTTCAAATTGATTTAACTCCTCATGCATGGCATTTACCCAAAAGTTATCATCACAAGCTTCAGTTACGTTTTTTAGTTCAATAGATGATACAAAAGCATAAGTTGCACAACCATGATCAAGACTGGATCGTGTTTGGATTCCTTTGGACACTTCACCTATGATGAGTTCCTTGAGATGTCTATACACATATTGCCAATCTTTATGGCTGGATTGCTCAGCATTAAGTTTTAATTCCTTAGTTTGGTTTTCTAATGTGTTTACATCTACCTCTTGATCATCATCAATTTCTATGTTTATTGTCTTAGTTTTAGTATTTTCTTCAAAATTTACATGCATTGATTATTCCATTATTAATGTTCTTTTATTATAAATTCTATAAGCCTTGTTTCTAGAGGAATATCCAAGGAATATTCCTAGGAATATTCCCTCATCAGCTTTGGGATCAAACTTATCTAAATTGTCATTAATGTTTAAGATAAAGCATTTACATTCAAAAATTTTAAAGTAAGAAATTCTAGGGGTTTTGCAAAATCAAAGTTCAAATGGGATTTTATTCAAAATCGATCAAATTAAAACTCGGTTCAAAATATAGCAAGCAGTATTCACGGCTTTAGTCGAAAAGTGCTTTGACAAATTTCTTTCACAAAGCATGGTCTTAGCCATTTCTTGAAAAGTTTTATTTTTCCTTTTTACAACACTATTTTATTGAAGGGTTTTTGGAGAAGAAAAGTAATATTCAAAACCATTCATTTCATAAAAACTTTCAAAATCGTCGTTTTCAAACTCCCTTCCGTAATCATTTCTTATTTTAATGATTTTTAACCCTTTTTCGTTTTAAACCTTCTTGCAAAACTTTTGAAATTCAATGAAAACATCATTTTTGTCTACTAAAAAGATAACCCAAGTAAAGCACGGAAAATCATCGATAATAACAAAAACATATCTTTTACTACCTAGACTTAGTGTTCTACTTGGTCCAAATAAATTCATATGAATCAATTCTAATGGTTTGGAAGTAGAAACTATATCTTTAATTTTGAAAGATGATTTGTTTTCCAAACTGACATGCATCACTTAGTTTATCATTTTTGAAATTAATTTTTGACAGTCCTATCACAAGTTCACTTTTGGATAATTTTGGAAGTTGTCTCATATTGACATGATTAAGTCTTTTATGTCAGAACTAATGTTCGTCATTTGAAGACGCAAAGCAAGATAGAGTTATATTAGGTTTGTGTGAGATTTTTATTTTATACACATTATTTTTCGTTTTCTAATAAATATGATTTCGTTAGTTTTAGTATCTATTATTGTACATTCACGTTTATCAAGCATTACTTTATACCCTATATCACTCAATTGGCTTATACTAATTATGTTATGTTTAAGACCATTTACAAGTAGAACATTTTCAATAGAGGGATTACAAGAGTTACCTATATTTCCTATCCCCACTATCCTTCCTTTTGCATTATCACCAAATGTGACGACTCCGTTTTCTTTGGTGTTCAATGTACATAAGAGTTTATGATCTCCTGTCATATGACGGGAGCATCCACTGTCTAAGATCTACTTGAAGTTCATGATTTTCCTGTATCATAGGATGCCAGCAAGGTCTTAGGTACCCACGTCATTTTTGATTTCCTTTTTATACCATTTATTTTAGTTTGATTGTTGTCAATCCATTTTGACTGTCTACTTACAATAAAGATGTATTTTTTGTTTGTAGTTGCTCTTATAAAACCATTTTCATTAGGGATGTTATTAAATTTTGAATATCGAATTTCATGTTTGTTCAATAAATGTCTTTGACTTGAGAGGAGTTTATCTAGGTTTTCTTTTCCTTTTGTGAATTTGGTTACAGTGTTAAGTAAGTCATTGCTATTGGTTTTTAATGTTGTAATATTTTTTTCTAGATTTTTTATGTTATATTTCATATGGTTGATTTCTTGCTTTAGTTCAATATTTTTCTGATTGAGTTCATCATTTTCATCAAGCAAAATTTTATCTTCGCTAATGAGTTTCTCATTTTTATTTGTAAGTTTTTCTACGTTTTGGTTTTGACTTCTGTTTATGACTTTTAGACTCTTGTATTTTCCATATAATTCGTTGAAAGCCTCCAAGAATTACTCCATGTTGATGTCTTCCATGTTAAGGGAAGAGCTAATCTCACTAGCCTGTGTCATGAAGCACATGTTGGCTTTTTCACTTTCTGAGGCAGAATCTTAATCAGAAGATGAGTCACTCTCATCCCATGTGGCTTGGAGGGCTTTCTTTTTAATGGGTCTTTCATTCCTTTTATTAATTTTCATCCTTAAAAGTGGACATTCTCTTTTGAGATGTCCTGGTTTATTGCATTTAAAGTATAGGAGTGGATCATCTTTTTCTTTGCTTTTATCTTAATATTTATTTAATTTCTTCTGCAATCTTCTTCTCTTAATGAATTTCTTAAAATTTCTAGTTAATAGGGCAATGTCGTCATCTTCATCTTCATATTCTTCTGAATCGGAAGTAACTTTTAGTGCTATATTCTTTTTTTTAGAGTTTTCAATTGCTTCCTTTTCTTTTTCCTTTTCCTTTAGTTGGACCTCATATGAAGTCAGGTTTCCTATTAGGCCTTTTAGGGAATATGTAGATAAGTTCTTAGCTTCTTCTATGGCAATGGTCTTCTTTTCCCATTCAGGGGTAAGAGACCGAAGGATTTTCCTTACTAATTCATTTTGAGAATAATTCTTGCCAAGGGATTGTAGGTTATTAGTTATTTCATTAAATCTGATGAACATTTCACTTATAGGTTCATTATCTTTCATTTTAAATAATTCAAATTTGTGAACAAACATGTTTATTTTTGTTTCTTTAACTTGGTTAGTTCTTTCGTGTATAACTTCTAAAATATGCCATGCTTCATGGGAACTCTTGTAGTTTGAGATCCTATTGAATTGTTCCTTACTAATAACACAAAATAAAATGTTTAATCCTTTAGCATATAATTGTGCTAGAAGTTTTTCTTCATTACTCCACTCTCTAAATGATGTGGAGCTCAAAGTAAAGCCATTTACTACTACATCCCATAATTCAAAGTTTATTGATTTCAGATATATGATCATTCTACATTTCCAATAACTATAATTTATTCCATAAAAAAATGGTGGTCTATTAATACTTTGTCCCTCTACAATATTATTGTTAAATAATGAAGAAGCCATATATACTAGTAGATAATTAATCTAACTCTAGAAAATCTTACTCTGATACTAATTGTAGGATCGAGTGGCTTTTCTAGAATGGGTGAATAGAGAATTTTAATTTTTAATATTTATTTTCCCAATTTTAGTTATAAGTTAATCAAAACGAAGAATGTTAATAAAGTAAACAAAAAACTATTACACAATCATATAAATTTGAGATTAAGACTAATTCATGCACATGAAGTAGATGAGAGAAATTGAATACACAGGCAATTTATAGTGGTTCGGCCAAAAATCCCGGCCTAGTCCACTCCTCAAGATCCTCCTTAGATTTTTCCTTTATACTAAAGTGATAAAACACTTACTTGCGTTGGCTATCCTACTAATCCAATCCTAGCTCCTTCCACTTCTCGTTCCCCGAGATGATAAAGCCTCTTCTTGTAGCTTTACAATAAATTGTCTTCCCTTTCACAGAGCGCTTTCACATAAAGATTACAATACCGGCTTGTGAAGAAAATGTAGGACAGAGTTTGAGCACAGTAATCAAGAGTTACAAGTATATAGAAGTGATGTATATCCTATCAAAGCTTGTAGAGGTCCTATTTATAGCCAAAGGACCATCAAAAGATGTGTCTAACGACTAGGAAACGGTCATAAACGGTTAGTCTATCGGTATGCCGTTTTGACCTTTGGAATGTCATTTATGTCTTTAATCAGCAACTCTCGGGCAATTTGGTATGCCGGAATTATTTCGGTATATCGAATTCTCTTGATACGATATACCGTTTTAGTACGATATGTCGTTTTATCTTCAGCTTTATTTTCACATTTTCTTTCGGAGTTCCGTTGCTTGTGTCAATTTTTCCTGCTTTGGTATGTCGTTTCTCTCCGGTATGTCGTTTTTGATTCTTCATCTTTGATTCAGAGTTTCGTTTTGTGTACCGATTTCTCCTGTTTCGGTATACCGATTTTCTTCCGGTATGTCGATTTTGAAACTTCATCTTTGATACAACCAAATTGCTAAGTACATCCTTATATATTTATTTACAACATTTTTCATAAGGTTTACATGACTCAAACAATTACAATTCTGCAACCTTATTTTTCTTTCATGAAAATATACAAAAAATTCATTAATCCAAGTATAATCATCAAAACAAAGCATATTTCTAACAACTTTGACTCTAAATTTCATACTGGCTATTGGAGGGTGGAGATTAGGATGGTAATGATGGAACACTTCGTCAAATCTCTGTCTTTTGATGGGATTTCTTAATGCTTACATTAGCTTAATGAATAAGATATTATTCTTGTGTACCTTTTCAGCTTTCCCATGTTTCCATAATCCTAAAGTTTTTTATTTGTATTGTAATAGTTAAAGTGTAGCAATCTCCATTCCTTTTTTCACTCTAGCTTTTGTTTTTGGCACTTACATGCTACTGTGCTAGTATTTTGTGTGTCAAACAAACAACACTAATTTTTTTTGTAGGAGTCTTTCTTAATGGCTTGGTTGACATCAATAATTAAAACAACAGATTTATTCTCGTCGTCTTACTTGGCTACTGTTTTGCTTCTTTTTTTCACAACATCAATCAATAAGTCATCATGGTAATAATTACATGACTTGATTATTTTCACTACATTTAGAATATTTGAGGTGAAAACATTGTAAAACATAAAGTATGTGGGCTCATACTTACTTGAATTTTATACTTTGCAAGCTTCCCAAGCTTAATATATTTGGCACATCATACTTTATTCATGTTTTTTATGGTTGACTTATTTGTTCAATCAACAATTCAACATCCTTCCTGTTTCTTGCAGAATGCCTGAGTGGATGAAAAGGATGGTCTCATTTTTCAACAGAAGTGAAAATACGAACCAAACTGTTCGTTTTTTCACAGATTTGAGCGATGCAGGTACATCTTAGCTTGTTTTCTCATGTGTCCGGAATGTTCAATAAAATTCTTCCCGAGCAAAATATTACTGGTTTGAAATTTAAATTCTAGTTGTCAAATATTTATAAACGTATGTTTCTGAGCTGGTATTTTAGTAGAGATACTTGATTAGTGTTTAATTATTCTGGCTGAGTTTACAGTATTTACTTTTGTAATTACTAGGTTCTTGCCTGTCCATACAATATGATTAAAATTGTTACATGAAGTATGGTGTATGTATTTCCATCATAATCAAGTCATGTAAAACCTTATCCACACACCCCCTTTTTTTAATGTTTCGGTAGCACGTGCAAAACCTCTCTGGGATGGTATTTTGGCTGAAACAACGGATTGGCTTATCTTTTCTACGATACTGTTCGAGTCTTCACTATTTCTTTTGATAGTTACCAGGTTTTTTTTTTGTCTCTGCAACATGGCTGATCATTTACTCATTGCTATAACAAGGGTAACATGTCAGCATGAATTTCGATCATAACCAAGTTCTGTCAAACCCTACTCTCTTTGGTGTTGATGGCATATGCAAAACCTCATTGTTTTTAATATTTGTTAATAACAGCTGGACCTTATTGTAATTTTTTTTTTATCTGACCTTATTCTAATATATCTTGTATTCTAGTTGCGTATGTTAAACAATTCGACACTACAATTGGCAAGGTGGGTGCTTGTCGCCTTGAAATGGCATATGAGTATTTCAAGGTATGTCTATTAGTGAAAGAAAATTTTGTGTTCTCAAAGAAGCTTGCCTGCTGATATATGAAATTCTTATGTTCATGTGTTTCTCATTTAAATTCTTGTTTAGATCTGAAGTTTTGTGACGGCTTTCTCATTTAGATTCTAAATGTAACAAAATCATTCAGAACAGGATATTTATGTTTCAATTCAGAAAGATAAGTGTTTTTTACAATTTTTTATAACCCTTAAAAGAAGAACTAATTGTCTGTTGTCTTTTTCATTCACCTAAAGTTAACTTTAATATACTGTCATTTATCATGTAGGAGCATCCTGATAAATCCCAGTTCATGCCAAATTCAAAACAGGTAGTGCTCTTCTGCATAACCATGCACCTCTTCCCTCTCTTCCTTTTTGCCTTAGACTGTGGTTCTCCTTTTCTTCCAGTGCATGTTTGCTCCCATTGGTTCTTTACTTCATCTGCTATCACAATTTTTTTAAAAGGTCAAAGCTGCCAATAAGCTTCTTAAAGACAGTCAATGCAAATGTGGTACCAGAAAGTTAGATGGTGTTCCCGTGTTTTCAGCACAAAACCTTTGCATTGCAGTGGCAACTGATAATGGAATCAAGTGGTGCGGATTTTTTCCTTGTCAGTTTAAAGCCCCATCTTGTCTTTCTTTTCTTCCACTATTAGAAGATTTGATATTTGTCTTTTTGTTGTGTATATGATGGCCTATACTTACTATAACAAAATATTTGAATACTTACTATATAATTTAATGATAAAGCACATTTTTGTTATTTCATGAAAATTTGGGGACACCTTAGTCTAAGGAGACAAGGTAATTGTATTTCTTCCTTTTTTTCTCTCTTCAAACCCAAAATCACCACCACAGTTTCCTTCCAAAAACAAAGAAAAATGGTTTAGATGAGTGTAAAAGATATGCATAGAGAATTGGAGGAAATATCACATTTATATATTGTTTAACATATTTGGAGATATTGCTTACAGATTTTTTTTGTGAGAAAATTTTCAAAAGGAATTTACCTGAAGTAGTTTTGCTGAAGGAAGTCAATGGATGTCTGTTTCCCTCAAAAAAATGAAAAAGAAAAAGAAAATAAAGAACAGAAAATACCTTTCCTTTGATATTTGGAGTGATTGTTTGCAAATGATCTTGTGGAAAAAAATTTCAAAAGATAATTTTACCTAAAGTAGTTCTGTTGAAGGAACTCCATGCGTGTCTGTTTCCACTTTCCCTCGACGTAGGAAAAAGAAAAGAAACGGAAAGAATGAATGGAAAATACCCTTGACTTTGTTATCCCATTGTTGTGAAATTTTAGAATTCCAACCAAATACCAGACAACCTCTTGGAAGAAAAATTGCCTTCAGTAAAGTATAGCATTTACCATCATCTTAACTCAATCTACCAGAGGCTTCTTGTTGCAAATTTTATCTCTCTGTCTTGCTTGTGTACTCAGTTGTTCATCATGAAGGAAACTCGATGCCTTGTCATCTAAATATAAGTATTTTTACTCCTCCAGATGTATTCTTTGATTTTGATGACAGAATTGACACTCCTTATTCCATATAGATTATCAACTTACACTATCCCTTTGTATTGTTCTACCACCTACCGAAGGTTAGTTGGTTACTTAGCGTTTCTTTTTTTGAAGTATCTTGTATCTTTTCAGATTTACCTTTACAAAACATGTTGTTGTCCTACTCGTAAAATTCCTTTTGCTGTCCCTTGATACCACAAGCAGTCCATATTCTTGTACAACCACTACACAGCTTAAGATCAAAATTTCTTGTTGATGCTTTCCTTTCGAAAGAAACTATAGGTGGAGTTACTTTCAACTGTACTAATCAAGTGCAACCTTGCATTCCAAATTTAAGTTCTCCATATTCTTATATGACTATCTAACATCTTGAGGCCAATATTTCTTGTTGATGCTTTTACCAATATTGAAACTATAGATGACGTTACACTGGTCTTCTTATGCCAAATGTAATTTTTTTGCTTGTTTTACCTCCTCTTTCAGGTATACACCTTACTTCTTTGACAAGAACTTGTTAGACAATATTGTTGAAGCTTCAGTTGATCAACATTTCCACACATTGATCCACAATCGACGTGGAAAGCGGCGAAGGGATGTTTTTGATGATAGTTTTACAGCTGAAGCAGTTGAAGAGAATGCGGAAAGTCTGTTTGAACCTCCCGAGGTAGTCCACATTAATTCCACACCTGTTTGGGTAGTGAAGATAATGAGGTTTATGCATATTTTAGTGGTTTCCAAAATGCAGGTTTTAAAACATCGTCTTGGTGTTTGGGTAGATTATAAATTTTAATTTTATTTCTAAGGATTATATCAATTCCAAAGAATTAGAAAAAATAAGCAGGACTTGTTTTTTTCTCAGAAAACCTTTTTCTCGAGCAGGTCTGCCACCTTCTACTGACATATTCAACAAAGGTGCAACATAGGAAACATGTACAATATTAATAATAGAGGCCTCTTTTATGTCCATCTAAATACCTTGTGGTTGTAGTGTCTGTAGGTACTAGGTATTAAATAAAAGATGTCCATTCAGATAAAAGACTTTGCTTTTTACACTGAAAGTTCTAATACCTACATGTTGTCTGTAGGTATTAAATCAAAAATATCCATCAAAATAAAATACTTAACCTTTTAACTGAAGTTCGAATACCTACTTTTATCCAAACAGGTTATCAGACAATGGCACTATGGCAGTCTGGCAGAGTGGCAGTAATATTGCTGCTATAATTTTTTTCTCATGATTTTGTAATAAACTACATATAAGATGGCTGGCTATCTCCTACCATCTCATTTGTTGGTGAATGTACATTTTGTTAGATTTATGTTGCCAAACCCACTACGTGGGATCAAAATGTGGTGGTTATTGTTTGATATCCTTTTCATTGCGTAACAGGTACAAGAAGTACTTGATGAAATGGGTCATCCGAGTATCCCTATTGGTGTCATTTCTAAGGTTGCGGAGATTCAACTCCTTGATGTTGCTGACAGGGTACTTCTAGGAAATAAGTGGTTGAGAAAAGCTACAGGAATTCAACCAAAGTTCCCATATCTGGTTGACTCGTTTGAAGCAAGGTGTTTTTCTTCTGCTGCTCAATGATACGATAGTATTTGCTTGTAGGAAGAGCTAGAAAATGATGTCATAGTATGAGACTAGATTGGTAGTAGGAAGTATTGGTAATCTAATTGTTATCAGAAACCAGTGTTCACATTAAATTGATGATACAGGGTAAGGTCTAACTGTTAAATCAGGTTTCATCGGTACTCTTTCTAAAGATGATGATAACATGAGCATATCTGTTGAATTTCTATCTATTGGTTCCTGCATCAAATCTCTTCTGTGGTGCTGTCTTTCAGGAGTGCAGCTTCCTTGATAAAAGCTACAGAATCAACAAGCACTGTTGCTGACTCCAACACTGTCGAAAATAGTAACCTGAACATTCAGCCAGCTGCTCCAGATCTGAAACTAGCTAAGCATGCTCAAGGTAATGAGAGACATCAGGAAAAACACGATGGTTTTCGGTTTCCATTGGGAGACTGGATCCCAAATCCTTGGTTAAAACCACCTGGGGAGCAGCAAGGTCCCAGTAATCCAGTTGAGTCGAAAAGGTCTGGAACTCTGGTAATATTTGAAATGAGCCAATTAATACCTTTCACTAAATGCTCATTCTTTTAACGGTCCACCTTCCTTTGACAGATTAACAGCAGTGAACAAAGATTGCACACACAAGGTGCCACTGAATGCTTTCTTTCCGATTATCACATTGGTCTGCATCGCAAACAGTGAGGCAGGTAAGAAGGGCAGAGCCAGTTTGAAGAAAAAGATGGGCAACCTGACCCGGGAGTTGCAAGAAACAAATCAGATAGCAAATCAATTAAGTGAAGACAAGGATCCTCTATTTATAGCAAATGTGGGTGATTACTCTGTGATAACAAGGGTGCATTCAGCATAGCGTGTGCATATCTTTCACTGGATTTTCCAGAGCTTCACGCCCTTGACAGATTCAATGGAGTTTTATACACGTAGCTCTCGTCTTTGGCTCAGATAAATCACAAATTATCAGAGAAATCACTGGTTTTACCATTTCAGTGGTTTCCATAGAAGGCTATGCTAACCAAGTAATCTTTTCTTCTCAATATCGCTGTAAAAAAATGTCAGTTGGTGAATTTGCCTTTGTGAGAAACGAGGACGTCCAGAGAAAAGAACCAGATATGTTCAAGCAGATCTGCACACAAATTTTCTTGTCGAAACAGTTTTCTTCTGGATGAACTGGTTGGGATTGTACTGCCAACAAACTCGGGAATAAAGAAAAAACAAACCATCGTCAGTAGACTTACATCACATGAAAAAGGAGATGTCAGCAGATAACTAGGCATGCCAGACGGCTGTTTTGATGCTTCCAAACATTTATTAGTGCTGTCTGAGACAGTGGAAGCTCGGTGACATCAGATTCTTATCATTTTAAAAAAAATCATTGGGCTCGATTCCTTTCTAGGGAAATAGTGATCTGTTGGTATGTTAGTGATATAATTTTTGTTTTTAATTGACGTAACTTGTAAGAATCTTTTGTATCCACCCATAAAAGCTTGATTCAGATTAGTTTTATGCACCGTAACTTTGAGCATGAATATGTATCCAATACCGAATGGCAAATGAGCATGAATATGTATCCAGAGTAGGAGATTAATTACAAAAGAATCGTGACTGCCGAAGTCCTGGAAACAAATCTCATTTTAAAGAACATAATATTCTTAATACCAAGTGTATGTATCATATAACTGCGAACTATCATGGGATTCTCCAGTAATAGTGTGAGGGTAAAAGGAAAGGTGAAAATGCAGGCGGAAGAACAGAATCTGTCGTCAAATCTGGCCTCTTGTCAGAAATGAATAAAATCAGTACTGATCTATCTCTCCATTCCTACACACAAAAGAATGG
Organism: Posidonia australis; assembly: GCA_024699735.1. Taxonomy (NCBI): domain Eukaryota; kingdom Viridiplantae; phylum Streptophyta; class Magnoliopsida; order Alismatales; family Posidoniaceae; genus Posidonia; species Posidonia australis. The sequence goes on along the minus strand of JAMKQA010002321.1, from coordinate 1,047 downwards.
ATCAAGTTTTCATTTGATTGATAAGGGGCCAAAATTAGAAGTTAGATCCGCGGGTGGACCTTATTAAAGGTAATGTAATCAACTTTGGACTTTCAGAAATTCGTTTAACAAGGGAATGCCATTAATCACTAAAGCGTGGCTTTCTAAAGGGCATCAAGAGTTTGTTTAAGTTCTAACGTGTCTTCAGTCATATATTCATAGATTAAAATTATATTAAGAAATATCAACAAGTTGTAAGCTGAAACATCGCATATATTGCTTTCTTAGAATCATGGCTTGAACAGACATCACGTTTTTAGCTAAAAGAACTAGTATCGGTTTGAACTTATTTAGTCTATTTCAACGTTTTTAGCAGATTATAAGCTCAATAGGCATACGTTACCAAATGTTTGCTTCAAGAAATATGACGTACTGTATTCTTGATCTACTTCATTCATTAATAATTCATCTAGAATTCTAGTTGCGTGTTTGCAGTTCTGAGAGAGAGAGAGAGAGAGAGAGAGAGAGAGAGAGGGAACACGTAGTTTTTTTTTTTTTTTTTTTTTGTTTGTATGAAAGAGCATGCAGTATTGACTTAGTTCTCATGCGACGAGATTCGTGGGTTAATAATTGAGATAGAATGTAGCGTGGAACCTTCGCTTTCTATGCCCACTATAAAGTGGTGAGTGGTGCACTTTTGATGGATAGGTGGGGTGGATACTAAAGGGAGAGAAGATGGGTGTTTGCAAACAAATAGAGGTGAAGAGGGAATTAATGAGATTTCTAAAGTGGAAGAAATGTAGACATAAAAGTGAGAGAGAGTACCATGAGTGACACGCAATCTGCAGTGGAGGCCGCTCACTAAATCACAAATCCCTGTAGGGGGAGGGGGTGCATGTTCTTATCTTCATTCCTACAACAGTACTTGCAACGATGTTGATATGATTAATTAGCTTGCCCTCGAGATGATGTCGTAGCCACGAGGAGCGTCATCACCACTTGCGACCTTACAGAAAAACAAAGTTTGATATATAGTAATGAACCCATGTGAAGATTCAGAGAAGACTT
>JAMKQA010002319.1:0-19402 GCA_024699735.1 Posidonia australis | reverse complement strand
GGACACATGGCCTCCCTTTTGTTCATCTTTCGAGACTACCGTCCGGAGTCTAGATGCTCCCATCGGCGGTTTGGTACGTCAGGACGAATCTCGGTGCCACCTCCCTCGCCTTTGAATTCCGTTCCAGATGGATGGATTGAAAGCCTCCCTTTTGTTCATCTATCTAGACTGCTGTTCGAAGTCTAGATGTACCCATCCGTGGTTTTGTCCATCAGGACGAATCTTGGTGACCCCTCCCTCGCCTTTGAATTCCGATCCTGATGGATGGATTCAAGGCCTCCCTTATTTTCATCTTTCAAGACTGCCTCTCGGAGTCTTGATTCCCCCATCGACGGTTCGGTCCGTCAGGACGAATCTCGGTCCGTCAGGACGAATCTCGGTCCCATCTCTTTTGCCTTTGTATCCCGATCCTGATGGACGGTTTCAAGGCTTCCCTTTTGTTCATCTTTCGACACTATCGTCCAGTGTCTAGATGCTCCCATTGGTGGTTTGGTCCATGAGGACGAATCTCGGTGCCACCTCCCTCGCCTTTGAATTCCGATCCTGATGGACGGATTCAAGGCCTCCCTTTTGTTCATCTTTCTAGACTGTCCGGAGTTTAGATGCTCCCATCTGTGGTTCTGTCCATCAGGACGAATCTCGGTGCCACCTCCCTCGCCTTTGATTTCCGATCCAAATGGACGAATTCAAGGCCTCCCTTGTTCATCTTTCTAGACTACCGCCAGGAGTCCTGATGCTCCCATCCGCGGTTTGGTCTGTCAGGACGAATCTCGGTGCCACCTCTCTCGCCTTCGAATTCTGATCTTGATGGATGGATTCATGGCCTCCCCATTTCCATCTTTCTAGACTGCCATGGGGCAGTGTCTAGATGCTTCCATCTGCGGTACGGTCCGTTAAGACGAATCTCGGTGCCTCTTCCCTTGCCTTTGAATTCCGATCCTGATCGACGGATTTAAGGCCTCCCTTTTCCATTTGTCTAGGCTACCGTCGGGCAGAGTCTAGATGCTCCCATCCGTGGTTCCGTCCGTCAGGACGAATCTCGGTGCCACCTCCCTCACCTTTGAATTCCGATCCTCATGGATGGATTCAAGGCCTCCCTTTTTCTGTCTTTCTAGACTACCGATCGGAGTTTAGATGTTCCTTTTTGCGGTTCGTTCCGTCCGGATGAACATCAGTGCCCCTCCTTTCGCCTTTGAATTCCACTCTTAATGGACTGAATCAAAGCAAATTGTTTTCTTCCCTCCTCTTGGGCTGGTATCCTAAACTACCCGTGTAATCCCTGTGATGCCTGATGGATTCCCCACTCTCCTTGTTCCATCTGTCCTCTTGGGCTGGTAGCCTGAACTACTCGGATGACCTTCGTGACCAGTCATTTCTCGGTCAACAAGCAGTGCGAGTCTTGTCGCGTTTTTTCCCGACAAGTGTGATAACCAGTCATGTCTTTTGGGAGCTGATTGGGTGTCTATTTGTCAGCATTTGTTATTAGTTTTGGTTTCTCACCAACAAACACAACTACTTCCCACCTATCTCCAAAACAAACATAACTACTTCCCACTTCTCTCCAAAACAAACATAACTACTTCCCACCTCTCTCCAAAACAAACATAGCTACTTCCCACTTTTCTCCAACAAACATAACTACTTCCCACTTCACTCCAACAAACACAACTACTTCCCACTTCTCTCCAACAAACACAACTACTTCACACCTCTCTCCAACAAACATAACTACTTCCCACTTCTCTCCAACAAACATAAATACATCCCACTTCTCCCCAACAAACAAAACTACTTCCCACCTCTCTCCAACAAACCTAACTACTTCCCACCTCTCTCTAACGAACATATCTACTTCCCACTTCTCTCCAACAAACATAACCACCTTCCACTCCAGCAATAACAACCAACCAAGCCTATAAATAGCCCCTTTTGCAAGTAGAAATGGACTTTTTTGGGACTTTTGGCATTTTTGCAAAAATTAAGAGAGGAGAACTCCCCAATCCTTCTTTTTTCCCAACCAGAGCAACTAGGGAGTTCCTAGATGAGAGAGGAAGCTTGTGGAGGAGAGAAATCAGAGGTTCCAGTCATCTCTGGTGAATTCCGGCAGACTCCGGCAAGCTCTTACCATCCATGCACACTACAACACCAGGTACACACATTACTGATCTTAATTCATGTTAAAAATACTTTACATGGTCTTCCTCTATCCCCCTTGATCGATTCCAATCAGGCTAGAGGCCTTCCTTTGTTGGAATCGAGCTTCCAAGCCTCGCCGTCGCCGTTTTCTAGCGACTTAGGTGGGGGTGTTGGTCCAGGGCTTGTCCCTGGTCCTAGAACATTTGGTCTTCCTCCACCTGTGCTCCTCAAGCTTCTCCAATGCTCTGGATGCCCCGTCGATCCTCCTACAAGCCACTGGGAGTAGCATGTCGGAGTTGTGCTCGCCGTCGCTAGAGAAAAAGGGTTGTAGAGAGTGCAATCCGACACTCCGTGCTTTGCAACGATCAGCTGACATTCGGGAAATGTTTACCAATGCTTCTCTAGCTCTCCAAAGCAGCTAAGGCCCTGGATCGAGCCCCGAGTCATCTCCACCACCGCCGTCATCGGAGTGCCGTTGCAACTCGACCAAAGGGGAAGAGAAAGGCTCGATTCTTGCGGCAGGATGAAAGGGAATGCTCATCTCAATGTCCCCATAGCCACCTGGACCTCTGGATCGCCGTGCTGCATCCTCTGGAGCTCCTTTCTTCTCCGGCACTATCGTCAGAGTGCCCCGACGGCGAGGGAGGTGGGAGGTCCTCTCCAGCCATCAAATCTCTAATCCTGGCTGTTGGATCTCTTCTCCTCCTTCTCTTCTTGCTTCCCAAGATCAGGCCATGGGATTGCCTCCAACAACCCCTCCGCGCGGTCGTCGATGGCGGAGTTCCGTTGCCGGCGACCGGCGGTCTATTTTTCTCTTTTTTGAAATAAAAACAATTTTCTTTTTATAAAACTTCTTTAACTTTTGCTATCTTTCATTTTGGTCCTTTTTTCATTACAATTAGGTCCTTCCTCTTACATTTAGGTCCTTTTTTCATTGCAAATAGGTCCTTCCTCTTACATTTAGGTCCTTGCACATTTTTCTTAAAACGTTTGAATAAAGTTTTAACTGAAAATATTGTATTGTCTCCCCTAAGCTTCTTTAATAATGTTTTCCAGGCTTGAAAATTGGATTAAAACCCCTAAGTTTCCTGAAAATTATTCTGGATGCATATTTCTCTGGTTAATTTGCATTTTAGCCTCTAAACTTTTTTGAATGCATATTTCTTTGGTTAAATTACATTTCAACGTCTGAACCTTTTTCAAAATTCTTTTGAATTCATATTTCTATGTTTAAATTGCAAGGAAAACCCTGAGCATTCAAATATCTGCACAGATGTGGTTTAAATTGCATTTTAACCAAAGAACTTTTCTGAAATTACTCTGAATGCATATTTGTGTGGTTTAAATTGCATTTTAACCCCTGAACTTTTATAAAATTATTCTGAATGTATGTTTTGATGTCGTAATTGCATTTTGACCCTTAAGAACCTTCAAATTGGTTAAAAATGCAAAGATTTTCACATTTGACCCCAGATTTCTTCAAAACTACATGAAATGTGTTTTTCTATGTATTTTTGATGATTTAGCTTCAGAAATTCCGTTTTCATTTATAATTTGGGTTTTTTGCACATAGGCCCTTGGAATTTTCATTATCACATAATTGCATGCATTTTGCACATTTTGTCGCACCATTTCACGCATGTTTTATCGTGATTTCTCCCATACATTGTACACGCATTCCTAGCTCACTTCAAGCTTGGTTTTGTCATCGTTTCATGGATTTTTTCCTATTTCCCTATCTTTTGACTTGACTTGGCTTTCCATCGTCCGAGGGCGTACAGTAAATGGCTTCACAAAGCCGACATTGTCCCAAAAGAGGATTATTTTCCCCAATTTGATTTTCTCAGATTTCTTTGAGTTTTCGCTGATTTGCGTGACGGTTTCCGAGAGTTTTCTCAATTTTCACAGTTTTCCTCATCGCCTATGGGAGTACAGTAAAGCGGCATTCTCACTGCGTACATTTGTCCCTTGGATTAACTTTTTCCATTTCTTCTCTTTGATTTGGCATGTTTCCTAGTTATTTTTTTAACATGAGCATTCAGAATTGGCAAGCACACACCCATTAGACCATTGGCACGTAGGAAACCTAGAAAGACTGAGTTTCTCGGGGGCATAGGGGTGCCTCACCCCTTCCCCATGCGTAACCAGAATCCTTACCCATTCTCTGGCCCACATTCATTTGTGCATTATATCCATTAGGCACAGAGCACACATGTTTTCTGCATCTTGTTTGCTTCTTGTTTTTCTTGTGCGTCTGGTTGTCCTCGTCTTTCCATTAAAAGACTAGGTGGCAACTCCTTTCCTTATCCTTTCTTTTCCTTCCATGGTGTTTCTGAGTCTAGTCTTCTTCTCCGGATTCACCATCTTCGCCGTGACCGTATCGGGACTGCTCGAGTGTTTCCATGCACTCGGTATAGGAGAGCCACGTAGAGTTCCACCGGCATGGTCACACCTGTACACTAGCAGCGACTCGGTTCACTTTCGATGGTTTTGAGCCGCTGTAGGTACGTCGGCTGTGACTCGATTCACTCTCGACGGTTTTGAGTCACTAGCAGTACACTAGCATTGGCTTGGTTCATCCTTTGTGGTTTCGAGCCACTGACTGTACACCGGTAGTGACTCGGTTCACTCCCGACGGTTCCAAGCCACTGCCTGTACATCGACTGTGACTCGGCTCACTCTCGGCATTTCCAAGCCTCTACCTGTAAACAGGTAGTGGCTCGGCTCACTCTTGGTGCCGTTGTTAGTACACTAGTAGCGACACTATTCACTATTGACGTTTCTGAGCCATAACATGTACATCGGCTGTGACTCGGTTCACTCACGGCGGTTCCAAGCAGTAGCCCGTACGCCGGCAGTGACTCGGTTCACTCCCGATGGTTTTGAGCCGCTGCCTGCACACCACAGCGGCTTCGTTCGCTCTCAGTGGTTCCGAGCCAGTGCCTCTACACCAACAGTGACTCTGTTCACTCTCGGCTATCTCGAGCCACAACTTGTACACTAGCAGCGACTCGATTCACTCTCGGCGGTTTCGAGCCATTGCTGGTACACCGCTAGTGAATTAGTTCACTCTCAGCAATTTTGAGTCGCTAGTTCGGCGGTTCCGAGCCACTGCCTGTACATCGGCAGCGACTCGGTTCACTCATGGTGGTTCCAAGCCATTGCTTGTACACCAACTATGACTTGGTTCACTCTCGGCGGTTCCGAGCTGCTACCAGTACACCGGTAGTGACTCGGTTTACTCTCGGCGCCGTTTCCTGTTCACTAATAGCGACTCGGTTCACTCTCAGCTGTTCTGAGTAGCTACAGGTGCACCGACAGCGACTCGGCTCACCCTTGACAGTTCTGAGCCACTACAAGTACACTGGTAGCGGCTTGGTTCACTCTTGATGGTTTCGTTCCACTGCCTCTACACTGATAGTGACTCAGTTCACTCTCGGTTGTTCCGAGCTGCATCTTGTAGACTAGCAGCGACTCAGTTCACTCTCTGCAGTTTTGAGCCACTACTGGTACACCAGTAGCAACACGGTTCACCCTCGACGGTTCGGAGCCATTGCCTGTACACTGGCAGCGACTCAGTTCACTCCCGGTGGTTCCAAGCCACTACTTGTACACCGACTACGACTCGGTTCACTCTCGGTGGTTCCCAGCTGCTACCGGTACATCGATAGTGACTCAGTTCACTCTCGGTGCCGCTACCTATTCACTAGTAGTGACTCGATTCACTCTCGATGGTTCCAAGCCGCTGCTGGTACACCGACTGTGACTTGGCTCACTCTCGGCATTTCCAAGCCTCTACCTGTAAACAGGTAGTGGCTTGGCTCACTCTTGGTGCCGCTGCTAGTACACTAGTAGTGACACTATTTACTATCAGCGTTTCTGAGCCATGTACACCGGCTGCGACTCGGTTCACTCACGGCGGTTCCAAGCAGTAGCCCGTACGCCGGCAGCGACTCGGTTCACTCCCGATGGTTTTGAGCCGCTGCCTACACGCTGGCAGCGGCTTGGTTCTCTCTCAGTGCTTCCGAGCCAGTGCCTCTACACCAGCAGTGACTCTGTTCACTCTCGACTATCTCGAGCCACAACCTGTACACTAGCAGCGACTCGATTCACTCTCGGTGGTTTTGAGCCATTGCTGGTACACCGCCAGTGAATTAGTTCACTCTCGGCGATTTTGAGTCGCTACTTCGGCTGTTCCTAGCCGCTGCCTGTACATCGGTAGCGACTCGGTTCAGTCAAGGTGGTTCCAAGCCATTGCTTGTACACCAACTACGACTTGGTTCACTCTAGACGGTTCCGAGCTGCTATCGGTACACCAGTAGTGACTCGGTTTACTCTCGGCACCGCTTCCTGTTCACTAGTAGCGACTCGAATCACTCTCAGCTGTTCTGAGCAGCTTCAGGTGCACCGACAGTGACTCGGTTCACCCTCACGGTTCTGAGCCACTACAAGTACACCGGTAGCGGCTTGGTTCACTCTTGATGGTTTCGTGCCGCTGCCTCTACACCGATAGTGACTCAGTTCAGTCTCGGTTGTTCCGAGCTGCAGCATGTAGACTAGCAGCGACTCGGTTCACTCTCTGCAGTTTTGAGCCACTACTGGTACACCAGTAGCAACACGGTTCACCCTTGGCGGTTCGGAGCCATTGCCTGTACATAGGCAGCGACTCAGTTCACTCCTGGTTGTTCCGAGCCACTACTTGTACACCGACTATGACTCGGTTCACTCTCGGTGGTTCCAAGCTGCTACCGGTACACCGATAGTGACTCAGGTCACTCTCGATGCCGCTACCTGTTCACTAGTAGCGACTCGATTCACTCTCAATGGTTCCAAGCCACTGCTGGTACACCGGCTGTGACTCAGCTCACTCTCGGCATTTCCAAGCCTCAACCTGTAAACAGGTAGTGGCTCGACTCACTCTTGGTGCCGCTGCTAGTACACTAGTAGCGACACTATTCACTATCGACGTTTCTGAGCCATAACATGTACATCGGCTGCGACTCGGTTCACTCACGGCGGTTTCAAGCAGTAGCCCGTACGCCGGCAGCGACTCGGTTCACTCCCGATGGTTTTGAGCCGCTCCCTGCACGCTGGCAGCGGCTTGGTTCACTCTCAGTGCTTCCTAGCCGATGCCTCTACACCAGCAGTGACTCTGTTCACTCTTGGCTATCTCGAGCCACAACCTGTACACTAGCAGTGACTCAATTCACTCTCGGTGGTTTTGAGCCATTGCTGGTACACCGCCAGTGAATTAGTTCACTCTTGGCGATTTTGAGTCGCTACTTCGGCGGTTCCTAGCCGCTGCCTGTACATTGGCAGCAACTCGGTTCAGTCATGGTGGTTCGAAGCCATTGCTTGTACACCAACTACGACTTGGTTCACTCTCGGCGGTTCCAAGCTGCTACCGGTACACCGGTAGTGACTCGGTTTACTCTCAGCGCCGCTTCCTGTTCACTAGTAGCGACTCGATTCACTCTCAGCTGTTCTGAGCAGCTGCAGGTGCACCGACAGCGACTCGGTTCACCCTCGATGGTTCTGAGCCACTTCAAGTACACCGGTAGCGGCTTGGTTCACTCTTGATGGTTTCGTGTCGCTGCCTCTACACTGATAGTGACTCAGTTCACTCTCGGTTGTTCCGAGCTGCAGCTTGTAGACTAGTAGCGACTCGGTTCACTCTCTGCAGTTTTGAGCCACTACTGGTACACCAGTAGCAACACGGTTCACCCTTGGTGATTCGGAGCCATTGCCTATACACAGGCAGCGACTCGGTTCACTCCTGGTGGTTCCAAGCCACTACTTGTACACCGACTACGACTCGGTTCACTCTCGGCGGTTCCAAGCTACTACCGGTACACCGATAGTGACTCAGGTCACTCTCGGTGCCGCTACCTGTTCACTAGTAGCGACTCGGTTCACTCTCGATGGTTCCAAGCCGCTGCTGGTACACCTGCAATGACTCGGTTCACTATTGACGGTTTAGAGCCACGACAAGTACACCTGTAGCGGCTTGTTTCACTCTCTGTGGTTTTGAGCCGCTGCCTCTACACTAGCAGTGACTCGGTTCACTCTCGGCTGTTTGGACCCACAGCCTGTACACTGGTAGTGTCTCAGTTCACTCTCGGTGGTTTTGAGCTGCTGCTGGTACACCTACAGCGACTCGGTTCACTCTCTATGGTTCCGAATGTAACCTGTACACCAGTAGTGACTTGGTTCACTCCCGGAGGTTCCAAGCCGTTGCTTGTACATTGAGTGCGACTCGGTTCACTCTCGACGATTCCAAGCCCACTACCTGAACACCGGCAGCAACTCGGTTTGCTCTTGGCACCACTGTCTGCACACTAGCAGCGACTCAGTTCACTCTCGACGGTACTGAGCCGCTGCTTGTACACTGACAATGACTCGGTTCACTCTCGGCAGTTCCGAGTAGCTGCTTGTATACCTACAGTGACTCAGTTCACTCTCGGCTTTTCGGTGCCGCTACCAGTACACCGGCAGGGACTCGATACACTTTCGGTGGTTCCGAGCCACAGCTTGTACACTAGCAGCGACTCGGTTCACTCACGGAAGTTATGAGCCACTGTTGGTACACCGACAGCATCTTGGTTCACACTCAACGATTCCAAGTAGCTGCCTGTACACCTACAGCGACTCGGTTCACTCTCGGCTGTTCCGTGCCTCTACGAGTACACTAGTAGGGACTCGATACATTCTCGGCTGTTCCACGCCGCAGCCTGCACACTAGCAACGATTTGGCTCACTCACGGCAGTTTTGAGTCGCTGTTGGTACACCGACAACACCTCGATTCACTCTCGGCGGTTCCGAGTCGTAGCCTGTACATCGGTAGCTACTCCGTTCACTCTCAGCTATTCCATGTCACTACTAGTACACCGGTAGAGATTTGATACACTCTCGATGGTTCCGAGCCGCAGCCTGTACACTGGCAATGACTTGGTTCACTCACAGCGATTCTGAGCCACTGTTGGTACACCGACAGCATCTCGCTTTACTCTCGGTAGTTCTGAGTAGCTGCTTGTACACCTGCAGTGACTTGGTTCACTCTCCGCTGTTCCGTGCTACTACCAGTACACTGGCAGGGACTCGATACACTCTTGACTGTTCCGAGCCACAGCCTGTACACTAGCAGCGACTTGGCTCACTCACGGCGGTTTTGAGTCGCTCTTGGTACACCGACAGCATCTCGGTTCACTATCGGCGGTTTTGAGTCACAACCTGTACCTCGGTAGCGACTCGATTCACTCCCGTTGGATCCAAGCCGCTGCTTGTACGCAGACTGTGAATCGATTCACCTTATGTAGTTCCTAGCCGCAGTCTATACACTGATAGCGACCTAGTTCACTCTTGGCGGTTCCGAGCCACAACCTGTTCACCGGCTGCAACTCGGTTCAGTCCCGGCAGTTCCATGACACTGCCTGTACACCGACAGCAACTCGATTCACTCTCCACAGTTCCGAGCCACAACCTATACACCTGTAGCTTCTTGGTTCACTCACGGCAGTTCCAAGCCACTACATGTACACCGGTCGCAACTCGGTTCACTTCCAATGGTTTCGAGCCATTGCCTGTACACCGACTGCGACTCGGTTCACTCCCGGTGGTTTCGAGCCTCAGCCTGTACACTGGCAGCAACTTGATTCACTCACGACGGTTCTAAGTCATTGTTGGTACACCGACAGCGTCTCGGTTCACTCTCGACAGTTCCGAGTAGCTGCCTGTACACCTACAGCTACTCGATTCACTCTCGGCTGTTCCGTGCCGTCACCAGTACACCAACGTGGACTCGATACACTCTCGACTGTTCCAAGCCGCAGCCTGTACACTAGCAGCGACTCGGCTCACTCACGGCTGTTTTGAGCCGCTGTTGGTACACCGACAACATCTCGATTCACTCTTGGTGGTTCCGAGTCATAGCCTGTACACTGGTAGCTACTCGGTTCACTCTCGGTTGTTCTGTGTCGCTACCAATACACCAGTAGGGACTCGATACACTCTCAATGGTTCCAAGCCACAGCATGTACACTAGTAGTGACTCGATTCACTCACGATAGTTCTGAGCCGCTGTTGGTACACCAATAGCATCTTGGTTCACTCTCGACGGTTCCGAGTAGCTGCTTGTACACCTGCAGCAACTTGGTCCACTCTCAGCTGTTCTGTGCCGCTAATAGTACATCGACAGGGACTCGATACACTCTTGGTTGTTCCAAGCCGTTGCCTGTACACTAGCTGTGACTCGGCTGACTCACGATGGTTCTGAGCCGCTATTGGTACACCGACAGCATCTCGGTTCACTCTCGATGGTTCCGAGTAGCTACCTATACACCTATAGCGACTTGGTTCACTCTCGGTTGTTCCGTGCAGCTACTTGTACACCAGCATGGTCGCGATACACTCTCGACTGTTCCAAGCCGCAGCTTGTACATTGGTAGTGATTCACTCATGGCTGTTCTTAACTGCTGTTGGTACACCGATAGCATCTCCATTCACTCTCGGTGGTAACGAGTCACAACCTGTACATCGGTAGCTACTCGGTTCACTCTCGACTGTTCCGTGTCACTACCAGTACCCCGGTAGGGACTCGATACACTCTCGATGGTTCCGAGACGCAACCTGTTGTGACTATGCCGGTGGAACCCTTGCACAGCTCTTCTCCTACCGGGTGCGTGGAAGCACATGAGGAGACCCAATACGGTCACGGCTAAGATGGTTAATCCGGAGGAAAAGACTAGATTCGGAAACACCAAGGGAAGATAAAAGGATAAGGAAAGGAGTCGCCACCTAGTCTTTTAATGGAAAGAAGAGGAAAACAAAAAACACCAGTAAAACTGGGAAGCAAACAAGATGCATAATGTATGTTTGTGCTCCGTGCCTAATGTACAATGCACAAATGAATGTGGGCCAGAGAAGGGTAAGGATTCTAGTTAGGCATGGGGAAGGGGTTAGGCACCCCTGTGCGCTCAAGAAAACTGAGTCTTTCTAAGTTTCCCTATTGTCAATGGTCTATGGATGTATGCTTGCTTATTCTATATGCTCATGATAATGATGACTAAAAACATGCCAAATCAAAGAGAAAAGTGAAATAAAGGGAAAAAGTCAATCTGAGGGTCAAATGTAGGCATTGAGAATTCTACTTTACCGTACATCCTTGGGTGATGAGGAAAAATCATGAAAATCGAGAAATTCTAGGAAAGCATCTCGCAAATCAGCGGAAATTTAGATAAATTTGAGAAAATCAAAAAGAGGCAAATAATCCTCATTTTGGGACAATGTCGACTTTGTGAAGCCTTTTACTATACGCCCTCGGGCAATGGAAAGCCAAAACAAGTCTAAAGGCAAAATCCAGGAAGTAGCGAGGAAACCAATCTAGAAACAAGCTAGGAATGCGTGCGCAAAAGCAAGAAAACTTGTGCGGAAAGATGTGAAAAACTGTGCAAAATGCATATGTGGGTGTAATAATGAAAATTCTTGGGGGTTTTGTGCAAAAAACCCAAATTCTGATTAAAATTGATATTCTGAAGCCCAAATCATCTAAAATACATAGGAAAACACATTCTATGCAATTATGAAGAAATTTGGGGTCAAATGTGCAAAAATGTGCAATCCTAGTCAAAATGAAGTTTCCTAGGGGTTAAAATGCAATTTTACCACTAAAACATGCATTTAAAATAATTCAGTGGAAATTCAGAGTACAAATGCAAGAAAAATGATTCATAAAAGTTCTAGAAAGTTTCAGGGGCAAAACAGTCATTTTACCCCAGCAAACAAGCATTCAAAGTAAAATAAGTGAAGTATAGGGGCTAAACTGCAAATTACCCAGCAAAATAAAACACCCAGAAGAAATGGAGGGTCAGAATGCAATTTACCCAAAGAAAACATGCTTTAGAAAAGTTTTCAAAAACTTATGGGGCTAAAGTGCAATTTAACCAGCAAAAACAACATCCGGGATGATTTTAGAGGAATGTAGGGGCTTAAATGCAAATTAACCAAAAAAATGAACTTTCAGAAAGATTTCAAGAAAGCTCAGGGTCTTTTATGCAAAATTCCTGAATAAAATGCATTAAAAGAAAACTTGAGGGCTTTTGCTAAAGTTTAATGCCTGGAAAACATTATTTTAAATGTTCAGGGGGACAAATGCAATATTTTCAATGAAAACTTTATTCGAATGATTTTAGAAAAATGAGAGGAGGACCTATTTGTAATAAACGGATTTATGTGTAATACAAAAAGGACTTAATTGTAAAGAAAACAAAGTTTCAGAAATTTATTAAAATAAATGTTTTTATTTCTTTTTTAAATGAAAAAAGAAACAACAATCACTGACGACGGAGCTCCGCCACCGACAACTGCTGGAGGGGGACACGCAAGGCATTCCCGTAGTCTGATCTTAGATTAGACCTCACGAGAAGCAAGAAGGGAGAAAGAGAAGGGGATCCAATGGAGTTGATCAAGGATCTGCTGGTAGGAACAGTCTCCCCACCTCTTCCGCCATTGCGGAGCTTCGGCGACGACGTTGGGGAAGAAGGGGCCTTTGGAGAGCATTGGCATAGCGATCCAGTGGTTGCGGTGGCTTCGTGAAGCATCGGGGGACTTCCTCGCCTCTTTTGGAGCAGAGTGGTGGCTAATCGCGCAAAAAGGAGGCTCGCTTGTCGCCGCCGTGGCCTCCTCTGACGGGCGACGCTGCTGGGGTGCTCTAGTGCTCGTGGCTCGAGCCTGGAGGCTTTGGTGGCCTCGCAGGACACGGTGGAAGGTTCCTAGGTTGTTAGTGGTGCGTGGTGCAGTGGGAGGATCAAGCTCCTTCGCGGGAGGAGTCATCTTCTCCAGCGACGGCGTCTCTGGGCATGTTCTCCAGCGATCTCGTACGGCTGTCTGGAGGTGTTGGAGCGGCAATCCAAGGAGCGGGAAAGCACCGAGGAGACTAGGGGGAAAGGAGAGGAGACTAAGGGACCAGGGCCATGCCCTAGATTGGCCTCCCCACCTACAACGCTGGGAAATGGCAACGGTGAGGCCCAGGGACTAATTCCGACCAGAGGAAGGCTCTGGATGGCTCGAAATTGTCCAGAAAGAAGGAAGAGGGATCCAAGAAGCTATGAATTAAAGTAGGAGGGATGAGAAGGGGCGTACCTGGCTTGACGAAGCTCTGCAACTCGTTGGAGCGCCTGGAATCTCCTTCTCTCCTCTCTACGAGCTTCCCTTTCTCTCTGGAATTCTCTGGCACGCTCCGCTTTCTTCTCTCTCGCGCTAGAAAGTTTTTTTCTGGATCCCAAAAGTCTTCTCAAATTCTACCTCTACCCCTCCTTATATAGCTGAAGAAACCCAGCGACCCATTGCAACAGAATGCCAAGCATGCTAACAGAACCACTAACCAACCCTCTAACTAATCGAACAACTCCCTAACAGACCAATAGAAGCTCAACTACTGCCTCCCTACTGCCCCCTTTGTCCCCTTGATCGCTGACAAGGATCAACGGCGATCCAAGCTCAACGGCGGCACATCAATGGCCCTGGCTGCTCTGGCTCGTGCTGGATCAGTGGGGCTTGAGCTGCGGAAATGGTTGATGAAACCAGTAGGGCAGCGATGGGTTCAGTGGCTCGTTTGTGAGAGGAATAAGGAGAAGGAATGGGTTCAATAGTTGAATCAGTAGAGAAGAAATAGGGTGTGGGATTTGTATTTTTTGATAAAAAAATCAGTAAATGAAGAAGGAAAATAATGAATATAGAGAGGAAGAAATGAGGTGTTGGGTTGGAAGAGAAAGAGAAAAAAATGGGCTGAGTTGTTTATTATGGGCTTTCATGGGCTTAATGGGCATATGTGGACTTTGGGGCCAAGATGGGCTTGATTGGGCTTAATGGGCCTATGTGGGCCTCCATGGGCCTAATGGGTTTCAATTGGGCTTAATGGGCCTAAATAGGTTTTGTGGGCCAAAGTGGGTTCAAATTAGGTTTAATGGGCCTATGTGGGCCCAAGTGAGCTCAACCACCACATCTTCCTCCTGCAAAATTAGGAAATTAGGGTGTCTACAGATGCCCCTCCCTGAGCGAGGATGGAGGACGAGTAGAACAGAGACCGATGCTAAGAGTTGACAAAGACACCCCACCCGAAGCCATAAGCAAGACTCTGTTAATAGCAACTAGCTGCTAGTTGGTGAATGCACCGCAGGTCCCGTTGCCAAAGTCGAAGCCAAATAGAGAAACAAAAAACAAAAGACCAAAAACTAACAAGTTGATGACCAATCAGCTCCTAGAAGACATGACTGATTATCACACTTGTCGAGAAAAGCATCGGACAAGACTCACAGTTCTTGCCAACAGAGAAGTGACTTGTCACAAAAGTCATCTGGGTAGTTCGGGCAACCATCCCTTAGGAGGGAAGGAACGAAGTGAGTGGGGAATCCACCAGGCATCACAGGGATTGCCCGGGTAGTTCAGGATACTAGCCCATAGGAAAAAGGAATATAGCTTGCTTTGATTCCATCCATTCAAAGGGGAACTCAAAGCAAAAATGGGGACCATTGATACCAAACTCTTTAAGTAAGGATCGAATGGGGCATGGTAGGTTTCGGACCTACCAACCAAGAAGGGAAAATGGTTAGATTCGGACATACCGACCAAAGGGAGAATGGTAAGATTCAGACTTACCGGCCAAAGGAGAGAATGGTAAGATTCGGAATTACTAGCCAAAAGAAGAATGGTAAGATTCCGACTTACCGATCAAAGGAAGAATGGTAAGATTCGGACTTACCGGCCAAAGGGGAGAATGGTAAGTTTTGGACTTACTGACCAAAAGGGAGAATGGTAAGTTTCGGACTTACCGGCCAAAGGGTAGAATGGTAAGATTCAGACTTACCGGCCAAAGGAAGAATGGTAAGTTTCGTACTTACCAGCCAAAGGGGAGAATGGCAAGATTCGTACTTATTGGCCAAAGGATGAATTGTAAGATTCGGACTTACCGACCAAAGGAAGAATGGTAAGATTCAGACTTACCGGCCAAAGGGGAGAATGGTAAGTTTCGGACATACCGGCCAAAGGGGAGAATGGTAAGATTCAGACTTATCGACCAAAGGGGAGAATGGTAAGATTCGGACTTACCGGCCAAAAGGGAGAATGGTATGTTTTGGACTTACCGACCAAAGGAAGAATGGTAAGATTCGGACTTGACAGCCAAAGGAAGAATGGTAAGATTCAGACTTACCGGTTAAAAGGGAGAATAGTAAGTTTCAGACTTACTGGCCGAAGGGGAGAATGGTAAGATTCGGACTTACCGGCCAAAGGAAGAATTGTAAGATTCGGACTTACCGACCAAGGGAAGAATGGTAAGATTCGGACTTACTGGCCAAAGGGGGAATGGTAAGATTTGGACTTACCAACAAATGAAAGAATGGTAAGATTCGGACTTACCGGCCAAAGGGAGAATGGTAAGTTTCGAACTTACAGACTAAAAGGGAGAATGATAAGATTCGGACTTACCGGTCAAACGGGAGAATGGTAAGTTTCAGACTTATCGGCCAAAGGAAGAATGGTAAGATTCGGACTTACTAGCCAAAAGGGAGAATGGTAAGTTTCGGAATTATCGACGAAAGGGGAGAATGGTAAGATTCGGACTTACTGACCAAAGGAAGAATGGAAAGATTCGGACTTATCGACCAAAGGAAGAATGGTAAGATTCGGACTTACTGGCCAAAAGGGAGAATGGTAATTTATGGACTTACCGACCAAAAGGGAGAATGGTAAGTTTCGGACTTACCGACCAAAGAGAGAATGGTAAGCTTTGGACTTACCGGCCAAATGGGAGAATGGTAAGTTTCGGACATACCGACCAAAAGGTAGAATGGTAAGATTCGGACTTACTGGCTAAAAGGGAGAATGGTAAGTTTCGAACTTATCGACCAAAAGAAGAATGGTAAGATTCGGACTTACCGGCCGAAAGGGAGAATGGTAAGTTTTGGACTTACCGACCAAAGGGTGAATGGTAAGCTACGGACTTACCGACCAAAGGGGGGAATGGTAAGTTTCAGACTAACCTACCAAAAGGGAGAATGGTAAGATTCAGACTTATCGGCCAAAAGAGAGAATGGTAAGTTTCGGACTTACCGGCCAAAGGAGAGAATGGTAAGATTCAGACTTATCGACCAAAGGGGAGAATGGTAAGATTCAGACTTACCGGCCAAAAGGGAAAATGGTAAGTTTCGGACTTACTGACCAAAGGAAGAATGGTAAGATTCGAACCTATCGGCCAAAGGAAGAATGGTAAGATTCGGACTTACCGGTAAAAGAGGGGAATGGTAAGATTCAGACTTACCAACCAAAGGAAGTATGGTAAGATTCAGACTTACCGGCCAAAGGGGAGAATGGTAAGATTTGGACATATCGGCCAACGGAAGAATTGTAAGATTCGAACTTACCGACGAAAGAAAGAATGGTAAGATTCGGACTTACCGACCAAAGGGGGAATGGTAAGATTCAGACTTACCGACCAAAGGAAGAATGGTAAGATTCGGACTTATCGGCCAAAGTGAGACTGGTAAGTTTCGCACTTACCGACCAAAAAAGAGAATGGTAAGATTCAGACTTACCGGCCAAAAGGGAGAATGGTAAGTATCAGACTTACCGTCCAAAGGAATAATGGTAAGATTCAGACTTACCGGCCAAAAGAGGGAATGGTAAGTTTCGG
The DNA here is from genome assembly GCA_024699735.1 of Posidonia australis. Classification (NCBI taxonomy): domain Eukaryota; kingdom Viridiplantae; phylum Streptophyta; class Magnoliopsida; order Alismatales; family Posidoniaceae; genus Posidonia; species Posidonia australis. Next base: position 2,582 of record JAMKQA010002319.1, on the reverse strand, counting down.
ACTTACCGACCAAAGGGGAGATTGGTAAGATTCGAACTTACCGACCAAAGGAAGAGTGGTAAGATTCAGACTTATCGCCAAAGGAAGAAAGGTAAGATTCGGACTTACTAGCCAAAAGGGAGAATGATAAGTTATGGACTTACCGACCAAGTGGGAGAATGGTAAGTTTTGGACTTATCGACCAAAGGGAGAATGGTAAGCTTCGGACTTACCGGCCAATTGGGAGAATGGTAAATTTCGGACTTACCGACCAAACGGGAGAACAGTAAGATTCAGACTTACTGGCTAAAATGGACAATGGTAAGTTTTGGACTTACCGACCAAAAGAAGAATGGTAAGATTTGGACTTACTGGCCAAAAGGGAGAATGGTAAGTTTCGGACTTAACGACCAAAGGGTGAATGGTAAGCTTCGGACATACCGACCAAAGGGTAGAATGGTAAGTTTTAGACTTACCTACCAAAAGGGAGAATGGTAAGATTCGGACTTACCGGCCAAAAGGGAGAATAGTAAGTTTCGTACTTACCGACCAATGGTAGAATGGTAAGATTCGGACTTACCGGCCAAAAGGAAGAATGGTAAGTTTCGGACTTACCGACCAAAGGAAGAATGGTAATATTCGGACTTACCCACCAAAGGAAGAATGGTAAGATTCGGACTTACTGTCCAAAAGGGAGAATGGTAAGTTTCGGACTTACAGACCAAAAGGGAGAATGATAAGTTTTGGACTTACTGACCAATGGGAGAATGGTAAGCTTCAGAATTACCGGCCAAAGGGAGAATGGTAAGATTTGGACTTACCAACCAAAGGAAGAATGGTAAGATTCGGACTTACCGACCAAAAGGGAGAATGGTAAGTTTCGGACTTACCGGCCATAGGTGAGAATGGTAGTGCCAAACTTGCAGACAAGAGATGGTAGAATCTTGGACCGTCGAGGGCATGCTGTCGCAAACATCTACCCTGCATCAAACACAAGCAACCAAACATGCTGGCAAGAAATGTTCAGATGAATATGTACTTCAACTTGCAAAGAATCAGTAACATGACATGAATGTTAAGAATCTACATCATCTCTGATCCTCTTGGAGCCCGAGGTTTTGGCGAAGAGCGTCCGGCTCGGGACAGCACTGCAGATTGGCCAGGTCTCTTCGACTTCGATTTCATAATTCGCTGTGCAACCCTTCCCTTCTATGGCTACGAGATCTTTTGATCGAATGGAGCCACTAAGCAGGCGAGATAGCTCCCTAGTCACAGTGTAGGAGCTTAGGGGGTATTCTTTGAATCGTATTGGCATTTGCCCATGAACAAGAGAATCCTCCTGGTAACCGAACTGCCGCATAACACGAATTGGGTGATATTCCACTCCACCAGTCAACCCCAGCAGGACGATAAGCCACATCTCAGTTGTGTTAAAAAATGCCTTAAAGTTGTAAGAAGCCAAAGGAATAATGCGCCAGATGATCTTCTACCCTGCCAAGCTTCGTAATCGCTCGTACTCCTTCTGAACGGAGGATAGTGTGCGTGCATGGCCACTTTGACAATAGGATTCAAAGGCTGATTGCTGTGGGCGTAAGACTGCTACACTTAGATGTGTAGCCATCCATACTTGTAGAAAGGCTCCACAGCCATAAAAATGCCGGCAACGCCTCAGTGACCGGTCTAGTGCTCGATAAGTTTCTGCCAGGATGACCAGAGCCAGATCTATCTGTTGGGTGACAACTACCAAAGAAATCTCAGCAACTTCAATATTCACAACCATTCGGCCATGGCTGAAAATCAGCTCTCCTAAGAAGCGGACAACAAAGCCTTTCAACCATAGATCATCACCTAGGGAGGTGTGCATTCCGGCAACTTAGTCAAAGTAAGCTAGTTTTAGCATGGGAGAAAGTCCATCTATAAAGATGAATTGACGACCACAATCACTAGTCAATAGACTAGTTAGCTCGCACAAGACTGAGGAATACTCGTCACGCCACATGAACACGGTGGGTCCCAGGAACCTCTGTAGACAGCAAATTCTGTAGACCTCCTCCAGGGTTGGGGTCAGTTTGATCCTCCCAAAGTGGAATATGTGATGATTTGGCTTCTAGAATTGGGCAGCTACACAAAGAAAATAACGACAAAGCTCCACCTTTGCGATATCCAGAAGCTTTGTAGAGATTCCCCAAATCTGCAGCTTGTCACGATCACTTGTAGTTAACTATTTGATCCAAGCCTGGAGAACATCTGAGCACTGTGTGGGCACAACCATTGTGGGGTAACCCATGATCTGTAAGGCACCACAGCTTTCTTGGCTCAAGGCTCCTCAGAAGTAGTAAACGATCTCCTGTAGAACATGTTCAAAACATTATTCTTTAGAAACAGATTTCCACTTTGTCTCGTTCAACAGCACTTGGCAGGATCAAAGCAGACAGATAAAAGTTGAAATGGTATTGAGAGTGTAATGAATGTGTCTTCCATCATATTTGTTTTTGCTTTGATATACATTTGTAACTTGATGTACACAAGGGCAAGGGTGGTATTTGGGTCATGGATATAAATACCCATGGCCACCCTTTTCTAGGGCAAGTTGAAGAACAACA
>JAMKQA010002318.1:0-18135 GCA_024699735.1 Posidonia australis | reverse complement strand
CCCCATGGCAGTCTAGAAAGATGGAAATGGGGAGGCCATGAATCCATCCATCAAGATCAGAATTCGAAGGCGAGAGAGGTGGCACCGAGATTCGTCCTGACAGACCAAACCGCGGATGGGAGCATCAGGACTCCTGGCGGTAGTCTAGAAAGATGAACAAGGGAGGCCTTGAATTCGTCCATTTGGATCGGAAATCAAAGGCGAGGGAGGTGGCACCGAGATTCGTCCTGATGGACAGAACCACAGATGGGAGCATCTAAACTCCGGACAGTCTAGAAAGATGAACAAAAGGGAGGCCTTGAATCCGTCCATCAGGATCGGAATTCAAAGGCGAGGGAGGTGGCACCGAGATTCGTCCTCATGGACCAAACCACCAATGGGAGCATCTAGACACTGGACGATAGTGTCGAAAGATGAACAAAAGGGAAGCCTTGAAACCGTCCATCAGGATCGGGATACAAAGGCAAAAGAGATGGGACCGAGATTCGTCCTGACGGACCGAACCGTCGATGGGGGAATCAAGACTCCGAGAGGCAGTCTTGAAAGATGAAAATAAGGGAGGCCTTGAATCCATCCATCAGGATCGGAATTCAAAGGCGAGGGAGGTGTCACCAAGATTCGTCCTGATGGACAAAACCACGGATGGGTGCATCTAGACTTCGAACAGCAGTCTAGAAAGATGAACAAAAGGGAGGCTTTCAATCCATCCATCTGGAACGGAATTCAAAGGCGAGGGAGGTGGCACCGAGATTCGTCCTGACGTACCAAACCGCCGATGGGAGCATCTAGACTCCGGACGGTAGTCTCGAAAGATGAACAAAAGGGAGGCCATGTGTCCGTCCATCAGGATCTGAATTTAAAGGTGAAGGAGATGGCACCTAGATTCGTCCTGATGGACCGAACCACTGATGTAAGCATCTAGACTCCGTGAGGCAATCTAGACAGATGAAAAAAAGGAGGCCTTGAATCCGTCCATCAGGATTGGAATTCAAAGGCGAAGGAGGTGGCACCAAGATTCGTCCTCACGGACCGAACCGTGGATGGGAGAATCTAGACTCCAGCTGACAGACTAGACAAATGAAAAAAGGGAGGCCTTGAATCCGTCCATCAGGATCGGAATTCAAAGGCGAAGGAGGTGGCACCAGGATTCGTCCTCACGGACCGAACCATGGTTGGGAGCATCTAGACTCCAGCAGACAGTCTAGAGAAATGAAAAAAGGGAGGCCTTGAATCCGTCCATCAGGATCGGAATTCAAAGGCGAGGGAGGTGGCATCGAGATTCGTCCTGACGGACCAAACCATGGATGGGAGCATCTAGACTCCGGGCGGCAGTCAAGACAGATTAAGAAAATGAATGCCTTCAATCTGTCCACATGATCGGAATTCAAAGGCGAGGGAGGTGGCACCGAGATTCGTCCTGACAAACCGAACTGCGGATGGGAGCATCTAGTCTCTAGGCGGTAGTCAAGAAAGATGAAATATGGGAGGCCTTGAATCCGTCCATTAGGACCGGAATTCAAAGGTGTGGGTGGTGGCACCGAGATTTGTCCTGACGGACTGAATCACAAGTGGGAGCATCTCGACTCCGGATGGTAGTCTAAACAGATAGAAAAAGGAGGCCATGAATCTGTCCATCAGGATTGAAATTCAATGGCGAAGGAGGTGGCACTGAGATTCATCATGAAGGATCGAACCGCGGATGGGAGCATCTTGACTCCGCTCGGTAGTAGCCTAGACAAATGAAAAAGGGAGGCCATAAGTCCGTCCAACAGGATCGGAATTCAAAGGCGAGGGAGGTGGCACCGAGATTCCTCTTGACGGACCGAACCGCGGTTGGGAGCATCTAGACTCCGGGCGGCAGTCAAGATAGATGAACAAAAGGGAGGCCTTGAATCCATCCGCCAAGATCGGAACTGAAAGGCGAGGGAGGTGGCACCGAGATTCGTCCTGACAGACCAAACCACAGATGGGAGCATCTAGACTCTGGGCGGCAGTCAGGAAAGATGAAAAAAGGGAGGCCTTGAATCTGTCTATCAGGACCGGAATTCAAAGGCGTGGGAGGTGGCACCAAGATTCGTCCTGACAGACCGAACCATGGGTGGGAGCATGTAGACTCCGAGCGGCAATCTAGACTGATGGAAAAGGAGGCCTTGAATTCGTCCATCAGGATTGAAATTCAAAGACAAAGGAGGTGGCACTGAGATTCGTTCTGAAGGACTGAACCGCGGATGGGAGCATATTGACTCCGCCCGGCGGTAGCCTAGATAGATGAAAAAAGGGAGGCCTTAAATCCGTCCATCAGGATCGGAATTCAAATGCGATGGTGGTGGCACCGAGATTTGTTTTGATGGACCGAATCACGGATGGGAGCATTAAGACTCCAGGTGGCAGTCTAAAACGATGGAAAAAAAGGGACGCTTGGTATCCATCCATCAAGATCAGAATTCAAAGGCGAGAGAGGTGGCACCGAGATTCGTTCTGACGGACCGAACGGCAGATGGGTGCATCTAGACTCCGAGCGGTAGTCTAGACAAATGGAAAAGGAGGGCCTTGAATCCCTCCATCAGGATCGGAATTCAAAGGCGAGGGAGGTGGCACCAAGATTCATCCTGACGGACAGAACCGCGGATGGGAGCATCAAGACTTCGCCCGGCGTCTGTCTAGAGAGATGAACAAAAGGGAGGCCTTGAATCCGTCCATCAGGATCGGAATTCAAAGGCAAAGGAGGTGGCACCGAGATTCGTCTTGACGGACCAAACCGTGGATGGGAGTATCTAGACTCCGGGCGGTAATCTAAACAGTTGAAAAAAAGGGAGGCCTTGAATCCGTCCATCAGGATTGGAATTCAAAGGCGATGGAGGTGGCACCGAGATTCGTCCTGACGAACCGAACCACGGATGGGAGCATCTAGACTCCGATCGACAGTCTAGAAAGATGAAAAAAAGGAGGCCTTGAATCCATCGATCAGGATCGGAATTCAAAGGTGAAGGAGGTAATTCCACCTTATCTCACACAGAAGTTGTGAAGACTTCATTCGTCCAGGTCGGGGTAATAAAATGAGGTACTCGACTATTATCTGGGTGGTTCCCAGCGCCAAGCCGACAGGCAGATGAAAGTAGAATCCTACACCAATCATGCACATGTTGTCGCGATGGCGGTTTCTTTTCCGCATCAACCATAAGCAATCAAACTAGCTAGCCAGAAACGTTCTAATGAATTTTATTACCAGAGTCAACGGAGTGATTACATGTATTTCAACTTGCAATGAACCAGTAATTTGACAGGAATGTTAGGAATCTTTGTCATCTCTGGACCTCTTGGAGCCCGAGGCTTTGGCAAAGAGCGTACGGCTCGGGACAATGCTGTAGATTGGCCAGGCCCCTTCAACTTCAACTTCATACTCTGCTGTGCAACTCTTCCCCTTTATGACTGTAAGATCCTTCGATCGTATGGAGCTACAGAGCAGGCGAGAGAGCTCCTTAGCCATAGCATAGGAGCTCAGGGGGTATTCTTGGAATCGTGTTGGCATTTGCCGCTGAACAAAGGCATCTTCTTGGTAACTGAACCGTCGCATCACACGGACTAGGTGATATTCAACTTCACCAGTCAACCCCAGCGGGACAATAAGCTGCATGTCAGCTGTGTTGAAGAGGGCCTCAAAGTTATGCATAGCCAAAGGAATAATGCGCTAGATGATTTTCTATTCTGTCAAGCATTCTAAACACTCGTACTCCTTCTGAACTGAGGTGAGCATGCATGCATGGCCACTTTGATAGTAGGATTCAAAGGCTGATCGTTGCGGGCATAAGACTACTACACCCAGATGTGCAGCTAACCATACCTGCACAAAAGCTCCACAACCATAAAAGTGTCAGCAGCGGCGTCGTGATCAGTCTAGAGCATGGTAAGTCTCTGCCAAGATGACTGGGACTAGATCTATTTGTCGGGTAACAACTGCCAAAGCGATCTCGGCAACTTCAATGTTTACAACCATCCAGCCATGGTTGAAAATCAATTCTCCCAGGAAGCGAACAACAAAGCCTTTCAACCAAAGCTCGTCACCTAGAGAGGCGTGCATTCCGGCTATTTTGTCAAAATAGGCCAGTTGTAGCATGGCGGAATGTTCGTCTAAACAGATGAGCTGACGACCACAATCACTGGTTGATAGGCTAGTTAGCTCGCTCAAAACTGAAGAATACCCATCACGCGGCGTAAACACGGTGGTTCCCAAGAACCTCTGTATACCACATATTCTGTGGACCTCCTCCAATGTTGGCGTCCGTTTGATTCTCCCAAAGTGGAAAACATGACGAGCTAGTTTCCAGAATTAGGCAGCGGCACATAGAAAGTACCAAGAAACCTCCACCTTTGCGATATCCAGAAGCTCTGAAGAGATTCCCCAAACCTGTAGCTTGTCGTGATCACTTTCAATCAATTGCTTGATCCATACTTGGAGAACGTCTAAGCAGCGTGTAGGCACCACCATCGTAGGGAAACCCATGATCGGTATGGTGTTTTAGCTTTCCTCGGCTAAAGAATCCTCAAAAAGGGAAACAATCTCCTATAGGACATGCTCAAAACATTGTTTTAGAAATGGATTTCAATTTTGCTTCGTTCAACAACATTTAGCAAAATCAGAGCAGACAACTAAAAGATCCAGCACAATGGTATTGTAAGAACCAGAGAGATTGGCCTAAAACAACTGTAAACTACAACTGACTGAACAAGGAGTTGCTGAACAGACTAAATCTTGTGCACAAACCTGAGGGGAGGTCCTAGTTATCAGCCCGTTTTGACCAGGTACCCAAGTATGAGATATGACCATCAAACCCTGGGGATCGGGATTATTTGATGGTTGTGCCTCTAGACAGATTACCGGGATCTTCGACCTACAGAGCAGCTGACATGCCCTTAGTCGAGCATTGGCTCAAAGCGTCTAACCATTGGATAGCTAACATTCCCCTAGTTTGACATGGACGACTCTTAACCAATCAAAGCAACTTACATGCCCCTGGTTGAGTACTGGCTCAGTGTGTCTAACCATAGGACAGTTGACATGCCCCTGGTTTGACATAATTGGCCCTAACTGACGAGAGCAGCTTACATGCCCCTAGTTTAGGTGGTGTCCTCCATATTCTCTTAGACTGAAAGTCGTTGTCACATCCTAGCTAAGAGAACTGGATAGTACCCTGCGACACTTTTCGGATGATATTTGTGGAAATAAATGCATGCATGCTGACTGATTTGCGAGATCTTATTGGTGCCCTCAGCATTAGGATGATTATCGCCAAGTATACAATGGTGTGGTAATTCCAGACCTCACGAGACTCTATCCAAGCCCCTAGTTTTTTTGGGTGGCTCTTTGGAAATGCGACACTGTGTCTTGGGCTCCGTTCCAAATCCCACTGGACCATACCCCTGCTTTTTTACTTTATTCATTCTTTGTTCCTTCTCCCACATAGGCACGTGGGTTCGCCCTATCCCTAGCTTGGAGGTAATAGGTACCTAGTCTATGGTGGGGAGCTGATGTTGTTTAAAGTGTTGGCTAGGCCCTTTTGGAACATGTCTTCCAGGTATTCACTTCGACTCCTCTCCAAAATAAATTGGAGGGACAGAGCTACCTATCATGCCTCTCTCCTTAGGGCCGACTTCTATCCGCGACTTCTGTCTACTTATTCTTTTATGCCCTTTCACAGATATATATATTTTTGTATTATTTCTCACGTGCTCACTCTCACCCCTAAAATTTTATCTCCCTTTGGGAGGTGCAGGGTCCTTAAGCGGCTTGGATACTTCACCCAATTCACAATGAAAGGTGGCTCCCTCACTCCCTAGGTTCTTGATTAGTATCTACCTGAGGAGGTGCTACACATTCCCATCATTGGTAGGCTTTCTGCTTATCATCATTGAGCTAAGATCCATGCACGTGCTGATGCAAGCATACATCAGCCTATATATGCATATGCTGAATGGGGAATTATTATGTGCTGTGATACAAAGCTACATGGATGTTGGAAGAACATGAATTCATGTATGCATGGAGGGAAGTGTTAGTGTCGTAGAGTAAGGACACACTGTTTATGATCATTGATAGTACTTTTTCAGGTAGCACAAATTAACTAGCTCTGATTGTTTGATGCAGTCCATGTCCTCAAGGATGATAGCTCCTCTGGAATAGACTTGCTTGACCACAAATGGTCCAAGCCAATTGGGCCTGAACTTGCCACGACTATCAAGGAGATGTATTGCTCTCAAGACCAAGTCCCCTGGCAAAAAGCTTCTTGGTCGGACCTTCTTATGATAAGCTTTGGCCATGCGCTTATGATAGCATTGTGCATGATGCATAGCTTGTAATCGGTGCTCATCTATCAAGTTTAGTTGAACTAGGTAGTCCCCAATCCATTCCGCCCTTTCTAACGCAGCTTCTTCTTCTTCTCCGTATGCAGTAAGCTTAGGAAGGACTTCTTGCTAGCATGATGGATCTATGTCTTCAAAGGTGCACACTTTCTCATCATTCTGCCCTTGATGGTGCTTTAGAATGGTAACTATAACCCTAGTTTTCTTATATGCACCTTTAATGATCTCTGGTTCTACTATTTCCGAACTTATATTTGGCCATTCTACTTCTGGTAAACAAAAGCTTTTAGTTTCATGATGTCTTTGTACACCCTGTACAACAGGTGGGTAGCTATCTTCTGTCTGACTGATATGAGTGCTGCCGCTCGAGTTCCCTCTAAGCCTAACTCAAGATCTTTTTTTTTGGACTGCACAAGTGGGGCCAGGACTGATAGTGCCACCTAGACCCGCCTCCCGGCTGATTGGAGATAAACTCCTCTGGTCTAGCGTTTAAAGATCTATTCTCCTCCAAGGTCATGATAGCAGACTGACCCTGTGCAACTGTCTGCTCCTCAGTGTACTTTGTCATTATTGCCTTTCCCCTCCTGTCCCTAGGCTCACTTTGCGCATCCTCGGCCAGTACTGCTAACTGCACTTGAAGTAGTTCTTCCAAATCACTGAGCATGCTACCAACCTGTGCTACCATAGCATCTTGTTCCTCTTCATTGGAAGTGAAATCCACATAATAAGTGCTGGTAGTTCTTAACACCTCAGGCGTTGATTCCGGCTGCCCTAGCTGTAACCCCTTCAAAACTGATTGCAGCTCTGACGCTATCACTGCTATGTCTGCCATTGATGAATCCCAGACTACAACTGGATTTGTAAAAAGACTCTTAGCTAACTCTGGAGGTGGCAATGCCAACATAGCTATCCCTGGTGACATGGATGATGTCGAACCCATTCCGTAGTCCGTAGTTTCATCCTTTGAGTAACAATCCTCTACACATATCCATTCCAATCCCTTGACTGGTTTGTCTGGCTTAGGCCCTGCAAGCACAGAACTCTGATTGGGATCTAGCAATCTTGTACTTACAAAGTTAGTTAAATCTTGTGAAATAACGAGTTTTTGGTACTTACGACGCTTCACGCATCCGTCTTGTGGCTTTTGTTCATATCCTAGTCCTTCAAATTCACGTCTTCTCTCTACGGCAATTGGTTCGGTGATTCCTTGGCCATTCTGCCCGAGAGGTGCTCCCTTCTCATATCCCTATCTCTGACATAGATTCTCGACCATCAAAAAGGGGTTGCAAAAAGTGACCAAATGACTGGCACGCTCGAGAATCGGAACAAAATTGACCGGTTCAAAACAGTCAACACGGTAGAGCACATCAGAATGTTTGGAGTCAAAATGGATAGTATGGAGCGACACTGAAGGGACTGCCTCAACCCGCTCCTTTTCATGGTTTTCCGCCATCACAACAACAATGTCGTTGTTCCAGCAGAACTTAATCATACGGTGAAGGGTTGAGGGGATAACCAGACGCATGTGGAGCCAAGAGTGCCCAAGCGGAAGATTGAAAGACGGCTTGAGGACAACAACATAGAATTTGACCTCGAAATGAGCAGGACCAATGATTAAGGGAATGATCAAGATCCCCAAGGCATCGCGGTGCGTGTTGTTGAAAGTCATCATTCCTTTCACTGCAGGAGTAATGTCCTCCGATTTAAAACCGACTTGACTTGCGGTTCGCAAGGGGCAGATGTTCAAACCAGTGCCATTATCTACCAAAGTGAGAGGAATGCGGAAATTTTGGTATTGCACCGTGATGAATAGCAGCTGCTTATGATTAGTCCCTGCTGGAGGCAGCTCAGAATTAGAGAAAGAACTGACCTATGGCGCGGCTATCATCCCTACCATGTTCTCCAAGGCCGATGATTGTATGGTTGAGGAAACATGGGTGGCAAGAAAAAACCTGGAGAAAAACCAAGAAGTATGGATTAAGTCCCAAATGGAGATGTCTGCTTTGACCTTTTTTAGTTGGGCAGTGATGTCGGCTATAGGTGGGTCAACTTTGGTAGTGGGGTTAGCTCTTGTGACTGTCTCTTCAGGGATTTGACTGGGACTATGGCTTTTTGCTTGGGAGTATGAAGTCACAGGCTGACTGGTTTTGTTTGCTGGGACCGGGGCCTTGTATACCCTTCCCGACTGTGTTACCTCAGCACACATTTTTGCAGTATAACTATAAGGCATGCGGTGAGTATCCTGTGTCAAGTTGATGACCATAGGAGCATGGGCCCTCAACTCCACTGGGACTGAAACTGGTGGAGTAGGTATTGGCACTTGGTGGGCTAGGTCATGCCTTGGTTTGGCTAATAGGCTAATTGTTGGTGGGGCGGATTGCATGGTAGGCCTGGTAGCCATACGCCTCGGTCGGGCAGTTAACTAGATCATATTGACGATAGAATTGAATGTTTCAATGAAAGATTGACTTAGCTGATAGGAGAACGGTTCTGAAACATCATGGATGAGAAGAGAAGGATCAAAAGGTTCAACCTCATCCGAAGAAAGGAAATAAACTCCCGAGGTTCCGGGCACATGCTCAGGAAAAGGCCAGTTGACTATGTTGCTAGATGTGGATGCAGATGAATGAGGTGTTTGTGCAGCGGGCTTGGACTCTGCCTCCGGTGTGTTAATGGTGATGGCCTTACAGTCAATCAAGTTTTGAATTGCTCTCCGAAGTGTATAACAGTTATCCCGTAGAATGCCCCACGGTCCTATGGTAACTGCAATATAAATCCGCTTTATACCATTGCAAAAGTGGGTTTGGCGGTGGGCGGATTTCCGGTAGCTTCAGGAGTGACACCACCTTAAGGAACACGATACTTAGAGGCTCAACCATAGGTGTGAAGTCCCTCTCAGAGTGTGGAGGTCGTCTTGATTCTAGGTAGCGCCCTTGCCTTGCCGGTGCTGGCTGGTAGACTAGCTTGGCGGTAGTAGTGATTTGTGATGTGCGTGGTGCTCTAGGTGCAGGGTAGTAAACAACCTGATTCCGAGCTGGCGAGCTCACTGCGTTGGCTGGCATAACAAGAAATCCAACGTATGCCACAGCATTCCTAGCAGAATCCATCTTCCGACCATAGGTAGTGTTGGATCCGTTGTAGCCATCGTTGTTGTTGTTGGTTCAACCTGAAGCCATAGTCTGCTTTGCTAATGTTGCTAACGCAGGGAAGCTTTTGATACTTACCATTCTCCCTCCTGGTCGGTAAGTCCGAAACTTACCAATTATTCCCTTTTTGGTTGGTAGTTCTGAAACCTACCTTACCCCATTCGGTCCTTACTCTAAGAGTTTGGTATCAATGGTGCCCCTTTTGTTTTGAGTTCTACTCCAACGGGATGGAATCAAAGCAAAACGTCTTCCTCCTTCCTTTGGGTTGGTATCCCGAACTACCTGGGCAATCCATGTGATGCCTGATGGATTCCCCACTCTCCTGATTTCTTCCCTCCTTTTGGGTTGGTATCCCGAACTACCTAGGCAATCGTTGTGATGACCGATGAATTCCCCACTCTCCTTGTTCCATCCTTCCTCCGTAACCAGTCATTTTTCAGTTGGCAAGCACCATGAGTCTTGTCCGGTGTTTTTTCCTGACATGTGTGATAACCAGTCATGTCTTTTGGGAGCTGATTGGTCATCTACTTGTCAACATTTGTTATTAGTTTTGGTTTCTATGTTTAGCTTCGGCTATGGTGACGGGACCTTTGGTGCATCCACTGACTTGTAGCTAGTTGCCGTTAACTGATTCTTTCATGCAGCTTCAGATAGGGCATCTTCGTCAACTCCGAGCGATGATCCTCTTTCTCCAGATCCCTCTTCCTTGTAAAGGGGGTGGGGTGTCTTTGTTAACCCTGAGCGTCGGTCTCTGTTCCATTCGTCCTCCGACCACGCTCAGGGAGGGGCATCTGTAGACACACCAATATGCTAGCAAATAGGCCAAACTCAATAGCCATTCCTCACTCCAACAGCCACCATGCAGGCACACTAATCTGGCACACTTGTATGGCACAGCTGTTTTGTGCACCTTTCTGGCACACCATACAAAACCTTGACTGGACACTAAGAAACCTAAATACAAAACAAAACCATAAAATACAAATAAAAACCTAGAACCGAGGTTAAACCCTAATCCAAACCCTGAACCTAGGTCAAATCCTAAGTTAAACCCCAAACCCTAAAGTCAAACCTCAACCACCTAACTAACTTCCACTACATCGTAACTAATCTAACAAACTCAACCACTTCCCACTTCTCTCCAACAAACATAACTACTTCCCACCTCTCTCCAAAACAAACATAACTACTTCCCACTTCTCTCCAACAAACACAACTACTTCCCACTTATCTCCAACAAACACAACTACTTCCCACTTCTCTCCAACAAACAAAACTACTTCCCACCTCTCTCCAACAAACACAACTACTTCCCACGTCTCTCCAACAAACATAACTACATCCCACCTCTCTCCAACAAACATAACTAGTTCTCACTTCTCTCCAAAAAACATAACCACCTTCCACTCCAGCAATAACAACTAGTCGAGCCTATTATAAATAGCCTTTTTTGCAATTAGAAATGGACTTTTTTGGGACTTTTGGGCATTTTTGCAAAAATTGAGAGAGGAGAGCTCCCCAAGCCTTCTTCCTCCCAACAAGAGCTACCAAGGAGTTCCTAGAAGAGAGAGGAAGCTCGTGGAGGTGAGAAATCAGAGGTTCCGGTAGCCTCCGGCGAGCTCCGACGAGCTCCGACAATCCAAGCACACTACCAGACCAGGTACACACACTACTGATCTCAATTCATGTTAAAAATGCTTTCCTAGGTCTTCCTTTGTCCCCCTTGATCGATTCCAATCAAGCCAGAGGCCTTCCTTGGCTCGAATCGAGCTTCTAGGCCTCACTGTTGCCGTTTTCCGGCAACTTAGGTGGGGTTGCTGGTCTAGGGCTTGTCCCTCGTCCTAGAACAATAGGTCTTCCTCCCCTGGTGCTCCTCAAGCTTCTCCAATGATCTGGATGCCCCATCGATCCTCCTACAAGCCATTGGAACAGCACGTCGAAGTCGTGCCCACTGTCGCTAGAGAAGAAGGGTTGTAGAGAGTGCAATTTGATGCTCCACGCTCCACAACGATCAGCTGACTTCTGGGAAACATTCACCAGTGCTTGTCCAGCTCTCTAAAGTAGCTATGGCCCTGGATCAAGCCCCGAGTCGTCTCCACCATCGCCGTCGTCGGTGCGCTGCTGCAACTCGACCAAAGGGGAAGAGAAAAGCTCAATTCTTGCCGCAGGATGAAAGGGGATGCTCGTCTCAACGTCACAAAGCTACCTGGAGCCCCGGATCACCGCGTCGCAACCTCTGGAGCTCCATTTCTTCTTTGGTGATGTCACCAGAGTGCTCCGACGACGAGGGAGTTGGGAGGCCCACTCCCGCCGTTGAATCCCTGATCCAAACCATTAGATCTCTTCCCCTCCTTCTCTTCTTGCTTCCCATGGGGTCTGATCTTAGATCAGGCCATGGGGTGGCCTTTGGAAGTTTCTCCGGCGATCGTCGATGGCGGGGCTCTGTCGTTAATGGCCGTCGTTTCTTTTTCTTTTTAAAAAATAAAAAAAATAAGTTTCCTTTGATTGAATTTCTAAAACTTTTGTTCTATTACATTTAGGTCCTTATTTTACTACAAATAGGTCCTTTTTCTTACAGATAGGTCGCTACACATTTTTCTTTAAATCTTTCGAATAAAGGTTTAACTGAAAATATTGCATTGTCTCCCCAAGCTTCTTTAAAAATGTTTCCAAGCTTGCAAATTGCATTTAAGCCCTTGAGTTTCATGAAAATCATTTTGAATTCAAATTTCTTTGGTTAATTTGCATTTTAACCCTTGAATGTTTCTGAAATTACTCTGAATGCATGTTTTCTAGGGTAAAATTACTGAATTGCCCCTGAAACTTTCTAATTTCAACATGGATTATTTTCCTTGCATATTTTACCCTGGATTTCGATATAATTGCATTGAATGCATGTTTTGATGGCATAATTGCATTTTAACCCCTATTTGACCAAAAATGCACAGATTTGCACATTTGACCCTAGATTTCTTTAATAATACAAGAAATGTGTTTTCCTATGTATTTCTAATGATTTAACTTCAGAATTTCAATTTTCATGTGGAATTTGGTTTTTTTCGCACAAAAGCCCCTAGAATTTTCATTTTTACACTCTTACATGCATTTTGCATATTTTGTCGCATCTTTTCATGCAAATTTTCTCACATTTTCTTCCTTACATTGTGCACACATTCCAAGCTCACTTCAAGCTTGGTTTTCTCATCGTTTCCTAGATTCTTTCCAATTTCCCCATCTTTTGACTTGATTTGGCTTTCTATCGCCCGAGGGTGTACATTAAAAGGCTTAAAAAAGCCGACATTGTCTCGAAAGAGGATTATTTTCTCCAATTTGATTTTCTCGGATTTTTTTCGAAATTTCGTTGATTTGCGTGACGCTACTCGAGAGTTTTCTCGATTTTCACGATTTTCCTCATCGCCCACGAGCGTACAGTAAAGCGACATTCTCAATGCCTACATTTGTCCCACGGATTAATTTTTTCCCTTTTATTTTCTTCTTTTCTTTGATTTGGCATGTTTTTTCAGTCATCTTTATCATAAGCATTCAGAATAGGCAAGCACACACCCATTAGACCATTGGCATGTGGGAAACCTAGAAAGACCAAGTTTCTCAGGCACATGGGGGTGCCTAACCCCTTCCCCATGCGTAACCAGAATCCTTACCCTTTCTTTAGCTCGCATTCATTTGTGCATTATATCCATTAGGCACGAAGCATACATGTTTTCATCATCTTGTTTGCTTCTTGGTTTTCTTGTGTGTTTGGTTTTCCTCGTCTTTCCATTAAAAGACTAGGTGGCGACTCCTTTCCTTATCCTTTCTCATG
Organism: Posidonia australis; assembly: GCA_024699735.1. NCBI lineage: Eukaryota > Viridiplantae > Streptophyta > Magnoliopsida > Alismatales > Posidoniaceae > Posidonia > Posidonia australis. Next base: position 4,809 of record JAMKQA010002318.1, on the reverse strand, counting down.
TTTCCTTGGTGTTTCCAAGTCTAGTGTTCTTCTTCGGATTCACCATCTTTGTCGTGACCGTATCGGAACTCCTCAAGTGCTTCCACGAACCCGGTAGAGGAGAGTCGTGCAGGGTTCCACCGGCATGGTCACAGGAACTAGCAACTCCGCTACATTATTGGTGCACACAAAGGTTAACTTTCGAGCAAGCGAGATCATCTGTCCATGCGTAGTTTCCAACACTGCACCGATACCCATGCTTCTCTTGTTAACTGCACCATCAAAGTAGAGCTGCCAATGACATTTATCTCGAGGGACTACAGGCTCTTCTTCTTCCATGGTGAACAATATATCCTCATCAGGAAACTGAGTCTGCAAGGGTTGGTACTCTGGCAAGGGTAAGTCTGCTAAGTGATCTGCCATGGCCTGTCCCTTCATCAACTTCTGAGTGACAAAAGTGATGTCAAACTGAGGTAATAGCACTTGCCACTTGACACGTCTACCCATCAGTGCTGGCTTCTGAAATAGATATTTCGTAGGATCATGTCAGCACAGTAATAGAACTGGATATGCCATCATATAGTGCCTTAAGCGTTGTGTGGCCTAAACGAGGAACAAACAAACTTTCTCGATTGCGGTGTACTTAACTTCACAATCACTAAACTTTTTGCTCATATAATAAATGGCCCTCTCCTTGCGACCTATTTCATCATGCTCACCCAAGACTACGCCCATTGAATGCTGTGTCACTGACAAGTAGAGCAAAAGTGGACGCCCTGGTGTTGGAGGAACTAAGACTGGTGGTCTTGCCAAGAGTTTCTTGATTTTGTCAAATGCTTCTTGACACTCCTCGCCCTAGCAAATATGTGCATTCTTTCTCAGGAGCTTGAAAATTGGATCGCAAATTGGTGTCAACTGAGCGATAAATTGGCTGATATACTGTAACCACCCCAGCAACCCTCGGACTTCTTTCTCTATTGTGGAGGGAGGCATCTCAATGATGGCTTTAGCCTTGCTCGGATCTACCTCGATTCCCCATTGGCTAATGATTCATCCCAGCAGTTTGCCTGATGACACACCAAATACGCATTTGTTGGGGTTCAACCGTAGCTTATACTTTCTGAAGCAGTTAAAGAGCTTCCTCAAACAAGCAATGTGTTCTTTAGGCTTTTTCGACTTAGCAATCATATCTTCCACATAAACCTTGATGTCTTGGTGCATGAGATTGCGGAATAAAGCTGTCATTTCCCTCTGATATGTGGCCCCAACATTCTTGAGCCCAAATGGCATAACTCTATAGCAGAACACTCCCCATGGGGTAATAAAGGACGTTTTCTCCATATTCTCTTCTGCCATTCGGATTTGATTGTATCCTAAAAATCCATCCATGAATGACAACATTTTGTGTCCTACAGTGTTGTCTACCAATACATCAATGTGTGGGAGTGGAAAATCATCCTTTGGGATGGCTTTCTTTAGGTCTCTATAATCAATACACATTCGGACCCGACCATCTTTCATGGGTACTGGAACCACATTTACTAACCATTCTGGGTAAAGGACAACCTTCAGAAAGTTAACTTTGTGCTATTTCATTATTTCCTCTTTCAATTTCAAGAGCCACTATGGTCGCCATCTACGCAATTTCTGTTTGACTGGCCTGACGTCAGGTTTGAGAGGTAATGTATGTACCACTACCTCGACGTCTAGCCCAACCATGTCATTGTAACTCTAGGCAAAGATATCCGCACATTTGCGGCGAAAATGGTGAATCCGAAGAAGAAGACTAGACTCGGAAACACCAAGGAAGGAAAAGAAAGGATAAGGAAAGGAGTCGCCACCTAGTCTTTTAATGGAAAGACGAGGAAAACCAGACACACATGAAAACTAGGAAGCAAACAAGATGCAAAAAACATGTGTGCTCCGTGCCTAATGGATATAATGCACAAATGAATGCTGGCTAGAGAATGGGTAAGGATTATGGTTACACATGGGGAAGGGGTTAGGCACCCCCATGCCCCCAAGAAACTCGATCTTTCTAGGTTTCCTACTTGCCAATGGTCTAATTGGTGTGTACTTGCCTATTCTGAATGCTCATGCTAAAGATGACTAGAAAACATGCCAAATTAAAGAGAAGAAATGAAATAAATGGAAAAAGTTAATCCGAGGGACAAATGTACGCATTGAGAATGCCACTTTACTGTATGCTCTTAGGTGATGAGGAAAATTGTGAAAATCGAGAAATTCTCGGAAAGTGTCTCGTAAATCAGCAGAAATTCGAAGAAATCTGAGAAAATCAAATTACGGAAAATAATCCTCTTTCGGGACAATGTCGGCTTTGTTAAGCCATTTACTGTACATCCCCGAGCAATGGGGAAAATCGTGAAAATCAAGAAATTCTTGGAAAGCATCACGTAAATCAGTGGAAACTATAAGAAATCTGAGAAAATCAAATTGGGAAAATAATCCTCATTCAGGACCATGTCGGCTTTGTTTAAGCCTTTTACTGTACGCCCTAAGTCGATGGAAAGCCAAGTCAAGTCAAAAGATGGGGAAATCGGAAAAAATCAGAGAAACAATGAGAAAACCAAGCTTGAAGTGAGCTACGAATGCGTGCACAATGTAAGGAAGAAATCATGATAAAACATGCATGAAATGGTGCGACAGAATGTGTAAAATGCATGCAAGTGTGTGATAATGAAAATTCTAAGGGCCTTTGTGCAAAAAACCCAAATTCTAAATGAAAACTGAATTTCCGAAGCTAAATTATCAAAAAAATATAGAAAACACATTTCATGTAGTTTTGAAGATATCTGGGGTGAAATGTCCAAATCTGTGCATTTTTAACCAAATTGAAGGTTCCTAGGGGTTAAAATGCAATTACGCCATCAAAACATACATTCAGAAAAATTTCAGAAATGTTCAGGGGTTAAAATGCATGTTAAACCATAGGAATATGCATTGAGAGTATTTTCAGAAAAGTTCTGGGGTTAAAATGCAATTTAAACCACATCTGTGCAGATATTTGAATGCTCAGGGTTTTCCTTGCAATTTTAATAGAGAAATATGAATCCAGAAGAATTTTCAAAATGGTTTAGAGGCTAAAATGCAATTTAACCAAAGAAATATGCATTTAGAAAAGTTTATAGGCTAAAATGCAAATTAACCATCGAAATATGCATCTAGAATAATTTTCAGAGAAATTAGGGGTTTTAATCCAATTTTCAAGCCTGAAAAACATTATTAAAGAAGCTCAGGGGAGGCAATGCATTAGTTTCAGTTAAAACTTTATTCAAACGATTTAAGAAAAATGTGCACAGACCTAAATGTAAGTGGAAGGACCTATTTGTAATGAAGAAAGGACATAAATGTAAGAGGAAGGACCTATCTATAATGAAAAAAGGACCTAAATGAAAGATAGCAAAAATTAAAGAAGTTTTATAAAAAGAAAATTGTTTTTATTTTAAAAAAGAGGAAAAAAGGATCGACTGCCATCGACGATGGAACTCCACCGTCGACGACTGCTAGAGGGGCTGTTGGAGGCAATCCCATGCCCTAATTTAAGATCAGACCCCGTGGGAAGCAAGAAGAGATGGAGGAGAAGAGATCCAACAGCCAAGATCGGAGATTTGACAGCTGGAGAGGGCCTCGCACCTCCTTCGCCGTCGGGGAGCTCCGATGATGGTGCCAGAGAAGAAAGGAGCTCCGGAGGTTGCGGCGCGGCGATCTAGAGGTCTAGGTGGCTGCGGGGACATTGAGATGGGCATTCCCTTTCATCCTGTCGCAAAAAATCGAGCCTTCTCATCCCCTTTGGTCGACTTGTAGTGGCGCTCTGACGATGGCGGTGGCAGAGACGACTCGGGGCTCGATTTAGGGCCTTAGCTGCTTTGGAGAGCTGGAGAAGCACTGGTGAACATTTCCCAGAGGTCAATTGATCGTTACGGAGCATGGAGCGTCGGATTGCACTCTCTACAACCCTTCTTCTCCGGCGATGACGGGCATGACTCTGACGTGCTGCTCCCAGTGGCTTGTTGGAGGATCGACGAGGCATCTAGAGCATTGGAGAAGCTTGAGGAGCACAGAGGGAGGAAGACCTAATGTTCTAGGACCAGTGACAAGCCATGGACCAGCACCCCCACCTAAGTCATCGGAAAACGACGACGACGAGGCCTGAAAGCTCGATTCCAGCCAAGGAAGGCCTCTGGCTTGATTGGAATCGATCAAGGGGGACAGAGGAAGGCCTAGGAAAGCATTCTTAACATGAATTGATATTAGTAGTGTGTGTAGCTGGTCTGGTAGTGTGCTTGGATGTTCAGAGCTCCCCTGAGGCTGCTGGAACTCATCGGAGATGACTGGAACCTCTGATTTCTCAACTCCACGAGCTTCCACTCTCTTCCAGGAACTCTCTGGTAGCTCTGGTTGGGAGGAAAATGGCTTGGAGAGCTCTCCTCTCCCAATTTTTGCAAAAATGCCAAAAGTCCCAAAAAAGTCCATTTCTACTTGCGAAAGGGGCTATTTATAGGCTTGGCTGGTTGTTATTGTTAGAGTGGAAGGTGGTTATGTTTGTTGGAGAGAAGTGGGAAGTAGTTATGTTTGTTGGTGAGAGGTGTGAAGTAGTTATGTTTGTTGGAGAGAAGTGGGATGTAGTTGTGTTTGTTGGAGTGAAGTGGGAAGTAGTTATGTTTGTTTTGGAAAGTGATGGGAAGTAGTTATGTTTGTTGGAGAGAGGTGGGAAGTAGTTATGTTTGTTAGATTAGTTAGGATGTAGTGGAAGTTAGTTAGGTGGTTGAGGTTTTACTTTAGGGTTTGGGGTTTAACTTAGGATTTGAC
>JAMKQA010002317.1:0-35739 GCA_024699735.1 Posidonia australis | reverse complement strand
CGTTTGGTTTAGCGTAGTGCATATAGTTTGGAGTCTGCTAGCCGCACACACAGGTTCCTGGTGGTTTGATATTTTATTGTTTAGCTTTAGTTTTCCCGTAATTTAATTTGTTTAAATTATTGTGGAAAATTTGGGGCGTGACATCAAGATCGTCCACGACCTCGGCTGCGGCGCTCCGCTCGCCCGCATCACTTTCCGCCACCCTTTCCAGTACAAGCACCAGAAAGAGCTCTTCGTTGCCGCTGAAGGCATGTTCACTGGCCAGTTCGTCTACTACGGGAAGAAGGCCAACCTCATGGTTGGCAACGTGCTCCCCCTCAGGTCCATCCCCGAAGGCGTAGTTGTCAGCAATGTCGAGCACCACGTCGGGGACCGCGGCGTCTTCGCGAGGTGCTCTGGGGACTATGCGATCGTTATCAATCATAATCCTGATAATGGGACATCAAGGTCAATTCTCTCGTATCAGAATTCGGTGATATACTGATATGTCAGTGACTATGTTTTTACTGTAAAAACATAGTTTCTTTAAATGCATGTATGTTTTTACTGTAAAAATTCTGGACCATAGTTTCTTTAAATATTCTGGACCTAATTTGTCAGCATGCATGTTTTTACTGTAAAAATTTTACATGGAGATGAACTTGTTTCAGTGGCCTAATGTGCATGATTTTAAAAATCATGTCGATTCGTCTGTTTCAAATTGATTCCATTTTTTTAGTCATTTTATTTTTTTAAATATATTTTATTAAATAGTTAAACCACAAATCGAACCGAACTAAATCAATCTACAATGGTTCGGTTTGGTTCGATTTCAATAGATACAATGAAACCGAACTATATGGTTTGGTTTATAGTTTTGTCTCAAACCGAACCAAACCGAACCGTGTCCACCCCTAAACCTGCCTGAGGATGGACGTTTACACCAAGGAATCCATAGTGGATTCCAGGCACCACTGGAGGTGAGCAATGATGGAAGACCCCCACAACGAGCTCCTCAAGGAGCAGATCTTAAAGAAGGCCCCCAGCCACAAATTGATCTTCTGAAACCCCCACCCATTGAATACCCTATTTATAAAATCCATGAAAACAACTGGTGTATTGGTTAATCCAAACGGCATCAGTATCACCAAATACCAATAGTGCCCATGTATGGTACAAAAAGCTGTCGTCAGCACATCCTCTACCTTTATCTTCAATTGAAGAAAAAAATAAAGGCTTATTCATTCCAGACCATTCCAACTCTGCCTCCCAACATTACAAAACAAACAGAAATTCAGGAACTAATCCACCAATACCGAAACAAAACCCAGAGAAAAGGAGAAGATCATCTCACTGTGTGGCAGCCACAATGACCCAGCACCCTACATGGACCAGTAAAGTCATATGTTTCCTGGTGCTCATCCTACTATGCAACAGCATGAACACCTCCAAATAGAATTTAGGTTGGAGAAAAAGAGATCCTTACCCAATATATCCTCAACAAACTCCAAAAACACCCAACAAAATTGCAGGCTGCAAAAAGACAATGATTGCGCATGTAACCTTGCTGGCAGATATGCATAAAAGATCTCCATTCTTTGAACATTGGCCTTGTCTCACCTTAGTGGTAAGAGTCCTGCAATGGAGCAGAACTCACATGAAAAATTTGACTTAGTGCAGGACAAGAAAGGAAAAGTGTGGGCAGTCCTCGATGCATCCAAATAATGCAGGTATCCATTATTGACAACAATAAACACAACAGCAGCGAAGCAACAGTGTCAGGCATCCTTCTCCTGCAGTGTTTAAGTATCATCCATCTCCAGCAGCTGCCGCAAAAGGGTCAGCCCATCTACATCTCTCAGTAAAAGATTATGAAAGATGGCAACCAGACAATTTGCCCAATATTAAAGTTTCCACAAACAGAGCCTTCCAAACCCGAAGTCAGCCACACAAATTAGGAAATCGATCACAGAGAGGAGCCGTACCAACACAGAAATCCACCAGAATCCTGTTGAGGTACCGTCTCCAATATGTCAATGCAGAGGCTGAAACTCCTTCACCACCTCATCTACTGACTGCCACCCATCACTCCCTATCTCCCGTTTCACATTGAATCCACCACTCCTTATTGATGTGGGACAAGTAAAAATCGAACTACAAACATAACAAAGATGGACTACAATTCAATCTTCAAGGAAATCAATTAGATTTCCAAAAGAGATTCACCATTCTCTAGTCAAAAATATCAAATATCAATCATTTCAAATCAACATCAAAAATGTATGATAATAGGAGGTTAGTTCCCTAATATAGGATACCTAATTACAAATTCAAATAAAAGATATAACTAACTCTACAACAAAATAGTAAGATAAAATATCTAATACAAAAGATATAATTAACTCTACAACTAAATAGTAAGATAAATTAACTAATTATTTAAATACTATCTAACTAATTATTTCAATACTATCCTCATCATTTTCTTCCACTAATAAGAACTCGACTCCGACGAGTTATGTCTGTGATATTGCTGCAATAGATTCTTGAAATTAACAACACAATGGAGGCACGAAAGCTGATGTAGAAAAAAAATCAACAAAGATATCTGTGAACAAAGAGAAACCCAAAAATACCTCGATCAAGTAATAATCTTTTACATTAGAAACTAAATTTACATAGAAATCATGCGATAAAGATAATATAAATAGATCCAATGATATACTAGTGAGAACATAGAAAGGCATAGTAAGTCTAACATGAAGGCCTAAATAGGTAATGTAGATGTAACATCCACACTTACACGGACTAACGGAAGCCACAACAAAGGCTTCGTGTAGACATGAACATCACAAACAGATAAAAGAGAACAACAATACGAAATTAAAATATTCATTATATTGCTGAACTCTTGTCTATTACTTAACTATTACATTATTTGAAAGAAACAACAATGCTAAATTGAGACACTCTGGGTCCTATGTGTATTTAGATGAGCCGTGCAACGTGTCATGCAAATACCTCAAGAATACTTCTCTAATTACCTGCATAAAACAAAAAAAATATGATATGAGTTTAAGTAAACTCAATATACATGTGGGGCTTCTAACTTAACATAGACTTATGACAAAATGATAATATTTATGTTTTCACTTTCAATTTTATTCAGTCTTTTAATGGATCCCTTGGACCACCCATCGCTGGCATAACGCGGTCCTCCAGCTGACATACAATCTATTCTCACTCTCATTATTCCATATTCTAATTTACTCTTTATTCATTAGTGAGGATCTCGTATACCAACCTGTGTCAGTCAGTAGACATCAGATCTGAGTCTCGTGGTCTTATCATTACTACTAGATCCACATAGGATCCAACACTAAATCTCATCAAGCTAGTGCATCCTCCCTAGGGTCATTACTCCAAGGAGTCGTATGCCAAGACTCTGTTCTCTCTCTTCCATATCTTAATGTGAGAGGCTTTTGTATTTTTCTTTAATTCTTTGTATATGAAGGACATGATAGTAAAATTTCATTTTATTTAATAACCATAAATGCAAGGTTTCTTATGTAATTTCTCCTTAAAATTCTGTTCACAATTTAACTACAATTCTAAAGCTACTATGAAATTATCATATACTTTAGAACAATTGATACCTCTCGATAATCAAAAGCCAACTGCCTAAGATGAAATTTGTATGATTTTGTCGTGATTTTCAAGGAATCAAAAGGATTGTAGGATCGTACTAACGAACCAGAGACTACATCAAAAGACCAGTTGTGAGTCTAAGGTTAAGGTTGTGTAATTTTTAAAGAACCAAAAGACTTTGTGTGAGGGTCTACAAACCAAAAGACCAAAGGTAAACTCGAGACCAAGAGTGCTGAACAGTATGACCGACGGACCAAGGATGAGTGCTACCTTTAGAAGATCAAGAGCTAGATAAGTAGACATAAAGTCTCAAAGAGTTGTACTAGCAGACCCAGAAGGTGAAAAAATCTTCTAAGTGATAAGATGCAACAATCCTGAGGATATCGAGAGAATGAATTTTGTGTGTGTAGTCCTTTTGTGGACAACTTAAGGGTTCTTAGAGTATGAACTTGAGACAGAGGAACCCCTACACAAAGTGATTTATCCATGACAGTGCAGTGTGCTGTGGCGACTGGTTGTGGCTAATAACGACCGCTTGGGTCTAAGTAACTCAACAAGTTTTTAGACTAAGTGCATGTGCGTAATTTCGTTAGATTTGTGCTAATTTTGAACCAGATCTGGCATAAAGTAGCCATTTTAAATGTACATAAGAGATTTCAAAAATATATGTGTTTTGATTATGAAAAGATAAAAAAGATTTTGAAAAACATATTAAAAAGATTTTATACCTGTTTGCAATAATATATTGCAGTGTTTATGACCTTACAGGATTACAGTCTTGGTGCTACCATGAAAGACGATCGTATGGACTCGGAAGCTATGTCTTAGTAGTTTCAGTTCATATTTACTATTTTTGATAGTTGGTAAGTGTATATTGAATGACAATTAGATGTCACTCACATGTGTTTTTTATGATTTTTCTTGTAGGTACAGATATTAGAATTACAATACAGTCTAGTGCATACAGCAAAAGTCACGTAGCTACAGCACAAGTTCTAAGTAAAGTTAAATTTGTTTAGTTTATTTATTTATTTAAATTTCTTGCATCTATTTTTAAATTATTTATTTAATAATAATTTTAAAAGTGTTCGAATTTTTAGACTATCACGACTGAGGTCGTGACAATCTAAGTCAACTAGAAAATGCGGTGGAGAATAGTCATTAGTTCCAAAGGGAACAATGCTTTATCATGTTGAGGGCAAGAAAAATCTTCCCTGTTTTCCTCATGGTCAATAACGTTTATTGAGTTGACCATATGATTAGTTCCATTCACTATAACTACCACCAATCTTTTTCATATCAACATTAAACCCACTGGCCGCTGCCTGAATTGAATTAGAAAATTTTCCAAATTCATAAAAAGAAGTCAATTCCCCCAATTTTTTCCTGCTCCTCATTCTGCTCAACTAATCTCTCCATTGTAGTCGGGTTTCCCACAAAAGCTGGTGCATAAGTCAATTTATGGCATGATGCCTTAAGCCACGACACTTCCAACACACGATGCATTTCTACAATCATGCACGAAATGATTTTACATGTACTCCAGCCAAAATTGGCTATACTATGAAAATACCAACAAGAATTCAATAAGTTCACCTATACCATCCGTTCTCAAAACAATGATTTACATATGCCATCGCCATACACATTAGTTAATTTCCTTTATTAAGTTTTAATTTTAAATCTATGATTAAAAATTACAGCTATGTTGTTTGGAAACCCCCACAGCAGATGTTTCCAAATTACAAGCTATGCTGGTTGTGTTTATCTCTTCAGAATTTACACCCTGATTTGATCTGGGTCAATCAAATATGTGTTTGTTGGGTACTCCCTGACACAAAAAGGGTACAGATGTTATCAATGACATCCTCGTAAGTACATTGCCTATGCTGATGTTACCATTTTTAGTCTACTCAGTTACTGAAGGACAGGAGGAACATCACCTATGCTGATATTCCCATTGCACTTTGCAAGAGTACTCCATAATTCAAAAGGTGTAATAGATGCCATGTCTGACAACCTTGAAAGTACATTATCTATGCTGATGTTAACATTTTCAGTTGCTGAATGAAATGTCAGACATACATTATCTGCTATGCTGATATCCTCAGTGTTCTTTGTAGAGATAAATGATCTACTACTGTAATGACCGAGATGTGGAAGTGATGCTTTTGCCAAATATTTCAACAGAGTTCCGGACCGTTAGACGTTGGATCTCCTGCATTTAATGGAAAATGCAACTTTCACAGTGTTTTATACCCAAATTAGTAGATTTCTAACCTTTTAGATGTGATGTGGTTAGAGTGTTGTGTCGACCTTCATGAGAGTTTTGACGGTTTGCTCTATGTTCTGGTGACAGATCTCGATTTGCACGAGTCACATGGACGTAAAAGGTCGCGTAGTCTGGTTTCGTGCTTACGACTTTCTTTCTTTCCTATCCTTCTTTTTCTTTCCTTCTTTCTTTCTTTCTTTTTTTCCTCTCCCCGGGCCCCACCCCCATTCCTTCCTTTTCTTCCTCTTCTTCTTCTTCGTCGTCGTCGCTCAGACGAAGGAGAGACGGAGAGAGAGAGAGAGAGATGACTAGAGAAGGAAAGATGCAGCTACCTTCGTGACGTCGTCGTCACGTGGAGGAGGAGAGAAGCAGCTCGTGGTCGAAAGAGGAGCATCGCGATTTGTCTCGTGCTGCCGCGTCTTTGGTAGAGGTACGCACCTCGTAGGTTTTCTTTTGGTTCCAATTTTAAATCATAGATACATGTTAGTGTGTTGATAATTGTAGTAATTTTATTAGAATTTATTGTGCATTTATAGATCATTTATAGCCATATTGATTGTGTGGGGTGAATAATACCCTTTTTTGTATTTTCTGTGATTTCTCGAGATCCACTCGATGGATCTCAGTGTTGCTTGTTTGATTTGGAAGGTCTCGTCAAGATCTTCATTTTGATATATTATTTGCATGATTTGGATTAACAGTTTGTAAAATTAGACTTTGGGTCTCATTTCAAGATGTCCTGCAATTGTCTGATTCGACATGTCGAATTATTTCGATATACCGTTTTTATTGCAGATTGTCCCCTTGATCCCTGGTTCGATTGACCAAATTCATTCGATCTGTCGTTCTGGAAGTCATGAATGTTGATAGAATTTCTTGTTCAATCGACCGGACATTTTCGTTCCGTCGAATCAGGAATTTTCGATCAACCGAGTAGTTTTTTAGTCTGCCGATCAAGTGGCCTAAGTCTAAGTTCAGTCGACTATTTCATTTCGGTCTACCGATCCAGACTCTGATCCTGTATTAAAATATTTTATGTTTTGATTAATACACACACACACACACACACACACATATATATATGTGTATGTATGTGTGTGTGTGTGTGTGTGTATTAATCTTGAAAAGAAAAATATAATGACATAGATGGTTAAGATAACCATTAAAATGATTGTACGGTTTGCCTAAAATGAATTAGCAAGATTCCACCTGGAGTATGGGTATAATAAAAGATGATATAATTTAAAAATAATAGGTTCTTTCCTGAGATAGTTTAGACTGAACTTTAGGTATCATGATAACATTCCTAGGTCTAGGACTTGTATGGTTTTATATGTGATGCACTAAATGGAGTATTCAGTAACACTGTTTTGGATGTTTGAGCTGGTCTGACTGTGCTCTCGAAAGACACAAACTAGTATGTGTCTTACACTTGGCGTCAGAGCATATAGTTTTGATTGTGTTTACTTTGTTGTGGTGTCTTCTAGGTGGATTTGACACTCAAAAGACGTTTTTGTGGGTGTTTTCATGGATTATGGCCATAGGTTGAGCGTAGTGCTCGTGAACCCAAACGCTCCCAATGTGTTTTTGCCTGAGCTTGACAAGAAAACTGTAGATGCTGTGTTTTATTTGTGATTTCTCAACCTTTAGTTTTTGTGTCGTCGCTTGGTACAGTATTTTTTGAGTTTTAAAAGGCATTTAACGATTTTTGAAATGATTTTCCAGAAAGAGAGTTTTAGAAAGAAAAAAGTACAAATTTGGAAATGATTTGGAAAGAGTTTTTCCGGTGTTTTCTATTTACGTTGAGAACCAACAGATTGAGACGAGTGTTTGTTGAGTCTTGGAGGTATGACACTCCTTGACTGTCGTTCACGAGGCCCAAATTGAGGTCTGCAGGTTGAGATGTTTGTAACATGACGAGGAGGTATGATACTCCTGCTGTCGCTGTAAGTACTGATACTTGAGTGTTGTCGGATGTGAAAGTATGAATCTCCCTCCTGAGCACCGTGTAGAGGACATCATAAGGAAACGTACCCTGTGAGGGTCAATACGGGTGAGACAAATGTCCCATAGCTGGCTGTGTCCTGAAAGACTAGGACCGCCTTCCCAAGAGGGATTGGCTTTGTTGAAGGTTCTCCAACAGAGATAATCGCGGGACGATGATCACTCCTGTGCAATATGACTTCACCATAGCAGTGCAGACACCGTTGGTCGCACTTCGGTGGACTGCGTATGGCTAGTGTTGTCTACTTGACGTCCGACAATTCGACATACTATTTGTGCTTATGTTTTGTGCAGAGTCCTGATTCAGGAAATCAAACTCTAGGCCTAAAGAAGGCCATGACTTTGACGCCTGTTGAGGCGTAGTGTTTTAGTAACATAGCTCCGTTGTTTTGAAAGTGGTGGCTCCGTGGTTTGAGAGCAGAGACTCTGTGACTTCTTGTTGTGCTTGGATCCAGAGAAGACCATGTTGTGCAGAACAAAGACTTTATAATTGTGCTTTAGTATGACTTTTGGACTTAATTTAGCAAGAATAGCCATCTCAAGCGTACATAAAAGATTTTAAAAGAGCATGTACATAAAAGATTTTGAAAGAACGTGCACATGCATTTGAAAAGGAAAATAAAAGAATGATTTTAAAGACATGATTTTGTGATTTTGTAGCTTATCAGACGATGATATACTCCCTGGATCCAAAGAAGACCATGTTGTGCAGAACAAAGACTTTGTGATTTTGTGCTTGGATCCAAAGAAGACCATGTTGTGCAGAACAAAGACTTTATAATTGTACTTTAGTATGACTTTTGGACTTAATTTAGCAAGAATAGCCATCTCAAGCGTGCATAAAAGATTTTAAAAGAGCATGCACATGAAAGATTTTGAAAGAACGTGCACATGCATTTGAAAAGGAAAATAAAAGAATGATTTTAAAGACATGATTTTGTGATTTTGTAGCTTATCAGACGATGATAGACTCCCTGATTTAGTATTGCGGCATCCGAAAGGGATGTCAGTACTTGTGTGCTGAGCGTCAGTAGATTACCTTTTTGGTTTAACGACATCCAGATGTGATACCTGTGCTTAGTTGTCCTCGACATAAGTTGTCGAATTATAGATAGGGTGCGTGCTGGATAACCGTCGAATAATCACTCACGTGTGCTTTGTTTTGTGTATTTTGGCAAGTACAGGATAGTAGTTGTTGGTTGCTAGTGCATATAAGAGGAGTCACCGCCACACATCAGGGATCCAGGTGAGTATTAGTTTAATTTTATTTCTATTGTTTAGTAGTTTTATTTTATTATTGAGAGTACTTAACCTTAACTACATTATTAGTATAATTATTGATTAATAATAAAGATAAAACAAATAATTAAATAAAAATTTATTGCTAGATTTAGTAGTAGCGACTTGAGATCGTTACAACTACTACTCATCATATTACTCATTTTGTTTTCTATGATTGACTTATCCCTTCTTTCCACCCGTTTACTTTGTCTGTCTTCTGAATCTGAACCCAAAGACTTGGGATCCTATTAATATACCAATAGGATCTAACATTGTTGGCTATAAATGGGAATTTACAATAGATACTGGCCTCATGGTATAATGGATGGATACAAAGTCCGACTGGTAGCAAAGGGATTTGCTAGATATTGGTTTATACGGCTTGTAGATGTCGACCTATGTATCTCTTTATGTACATCTCACCTAGTCTCCATGTATACTTGAGTAGGCTTTCTTAAGAAAATCAAATTACTTTCTTCTCAATCTCTTTCTCGTCTCTTTTCCATCAGTTCTAAAGCATTTTATGGACCATGAGGGAATTGTTTGAATGGAGATCATGGAATAGGAGAAAATCTGAAAATACATCAAGTAGGATCAAGGATCATGTAGTGAAGGGAAAAGGTTGAAGCCATATGAGTAAACATATAAATCATGTAGTCATTAATACCATTTGGTTTTAATGTAGTGATTAAGAAGGTACCAGAGCCATGCACCAGACCCAGGTTCGAGTCTCCTTCATGACACATCACCTTCATCTCAGAGGATTCCAGGTGGCAAGTGTTAAATATACAAATCATGTACTTATTAATACCAATTGACTTTAGTATAGTGGTTAACAATTTATATAGTGATTAAATATACAAATCATGTACTTATTAACACCAATTGATTTTAGTGTAGTGGTTAACAATTTATACAGGATAAATGAATATGGGTATCTAACTTTCATTGACCTTTTATACAGAAATGGAAATCTACAGAATCCAAAATGTTCCACAGAATGTCAAATTGACGCATTACCTCACATGTGAAAGCAAGATAACCTCCTCGAAAGTCATGATCCACAGTGAAGTCCCTAGCACTAAAAGGAAATCAGTTTGTTAATGCCTAAATATTAACTTGACTATATAGAACAGTTGACTCAAAGCATACCCTTAAACTACAATATTGGTAACCAAAAAATAATAAATAGAAATGTTATTTGAGCATATTAGCCTTCACAATATAAACATTAGTTTCTTGCAGTATTATAGCTTGCTCATGGAATGATGACTCAAACAAACTTGACCAAGCTGTGATACCCTACAGAAAAAATTGCAGAAGGGTAAAAAGAGTATCCTTTCCTTTTGATTTCCTTGTCTATTTGTTAGGTTGCAAAACCTTTTCCTTATGTAGTGGTAATTCAAGCACCTCGGCAATAAAGTGCAGTTTGAAGTAAAGTCTTTGATTTCTAGCAAGTATTTGGAGTTGGCAGGACAAAGGCATATGAAGGGACAGTTCAGAAGGCAAGAGAAACCAGCTATCCAAGTAAATTATGGAAATTTGTGCATAAGCCTGTCATCGTAACAAACTGAGTATAGTTGATATGTATGTTCCAGCTTGAGAGAGTGTGTTAGAGTATGTTATATGGATTGTGTGACAGATTATTGGATATCATTTTATCCAAGATACCTATATATATATATGTAATCTCTCTCTATGGAATAACCAATCACATTTTTATGCCCCAAATCTGAGAAGAGCAGCATCCACCATGAAAGATTTGTCATATGAAATTCCTCACATACACCAAGACATTTACCAGAAGCAGTGATTCAAGTAACAGATTGGGATGTGTGACTCCGTAACCTCTAGTACTCCTCTCTTGAAAGAGTTACAATGCCTACCTCTCATGTAGACGGAGTCGCATTAGAAGTCATAGTATTGGTCCAATTAATCTTACAAGCTTGAACCAACACTTCTCACATCCATGGTTATTCCTCATAAAGCATTGAATGATCCATGTTACCATCAGAACCACAACCCAGAAGGAGATCACGTCCTCCTCCTCCTCCTCCTCGGTGGTAGCTTAGTCATAACCTCTATTGCAATCACGTCTTCCAACCACCATCACCGACCATAGACACATGCAAAACCGTAGATAGTGAACTCAATGCCGCAATTGCAAAGGCATGGTACATTGGTATCACCACCTAATAATTCTCCAATGACATGCCCAAATATCACTAGATCCTGAGAGGATCCTGGCCACCATGAATTCCTCTCTATGCATTCAACTTGTGAACATCAACGCAAGAGGCACATTTTTCTTTAACTCATCCATCATGCCCTTTTTTAGCAGTCTCATCCATCATGCCCTTAAGAGCCTTAAACTTAATGCACAAGATGGTCCTCTTGCTTCATTGTGGAAAGTCGCTCATACAACTCATAGGTCAATGAGATTTTTTCCAACTAATACATCTCCTTTTTGTCCCTAATCTCTTTCATAATGATCAGAGATACACTAGTGGGTCAATACAATTCAACAGTCATGCCACGATAGTGTAGTCATCTTATTGCCAAGTCCGGATATGTAGTAAGATGCTTCTGTTTTCATTGGTATCCGATGAACAAACAGAACGCTCTGAGTTTAACATGGTTCCGGCTGTCAAATTTGTTGGTGCCAAGAGAAACTTTGTTACTATAATGTATGGACAGTAAAGCAAGTATTTTGTCAAAACTGGAGCCAACCATAGAGAAAAGAAAACACATGCAAACAAAAAGTCATAGCAGACATATCTCACAAGTAAATTCTCTACAATACTATGATATAAGTGGTTCAAATGCACATAGAACATTGGAGGGTGCAAGGCATAGGATGAGAGAAATATCCTACACTATGCGCAAATGATGAGAGGTAATCTCCTTTAAAGGTTTTGAAACCCTAAAAGGAGGAAATATAAAAGCAACCACAAGCTATGGGACTCTAGATGCCATTGAGGAAAGATGGGAAGGATCGGTGACCAATATGGTGGTTCACAGTGATGGTGGTACAGCCACTCAAAACCACTAATGGTGGCAGTGGCTAGTTGTTATAGTGATTCTAGTGGATTCTTTTACAACTTGCTCGAGTACCATGTGAAAGCAAAAATAGATCTATTAGTCAAACTGTCAAAGACTATCTCCCGTACATATAACCCAATAAAAGAAGGCTATAGATAATGACTAAATCAAACAAGTCCCATAGCCAAATGAAAAACAATTGATGATCTTTAGAAAATTGACTCTGTTTGGCTACAAAAGGGGTCCCAGGTTAGCCTTCAAACTTGATAATGATGGACTGGAAGGAATTTTCATGATCAGCCATAAACATAATCAACATAGTTATCTTTAGGGATAACTTGGGACTAACAGTGAAAAAACAAGCAAAGTAAACCTGAAATCTCTTATATGCAACTCATAAATACTGATGTCACCAAAAGACAAGAGCACAGGTTTTTCATCAGCCAACTGATCCCATCCTGCAGGTTTCAAATGATCCTGATCAAGATTGACTAATAAAGTGCGTTTCCCATCAGGTGACAGCCTGTAGCAGCATGCATATAAAGATACATTTATCAAGATACAATCTTATACATGTAAACAGCTAGATTAAGTTTCAGAAGTGTAATAACAAGCATACCCTCTGGCATATGGATCGTTCACTCTGCATGTCTCAAACTGTAAGACGCTGGGATGATAAGCAGAAACTTCGTAAACATAATAACAGCCTTCCCAGCTTCTTGGACCGGTAACATTCCAGACGCCATGCACCTCTTTAAGTTGGACACATGCCATGGGCTCCTCACATGATGAGTCTTCATATATATAGGCATGTACATTCTGCTTATATGGAAAGATGTCCAAGAAAAAATGTCATACAGCACAGTTAACAAGCAGAACAGTAACAAAAAACTAAACTTGTTCAAGCTGTTATGATGAATGTATACTTGTGCAGTGGGTGACCAAAGATAAAGAGATACAGCCTCTTCACTAAAGACTGCGCCCAGTGGTCCAGTGTATGAGAACAGCTCATCTATAACACCAGGTAACTGTAAACCAGTAGCTTTGTTGCATTTATTATCTGCTGAGTGAAAATGCATCACATCAGAAGACAATGAATTTCCATAAGTAGTTTTGACAGCTACTCACAAATAATTAGAAACACCCTAAGGCTAAAAATAACATTGAGATATGAATATATTTAGCATTAAAGAGAATGTCCACATGTTATTAAGAAACAAAAAAATGTCATTATTTCATATTTCTCAAAAGCTAAACTAAAAAGCTATTTCACCTTTCTGAATCATGAAGGAAAACAAAATTTTTGAAAGTGTCAAACTTGCATGACTTGCTTGAATTTTTTTTCAAGAAAAGAAATATATTGTATGAAGAATTTGAAAGATGAAAAAGTTTGCCAGGTCTTACCATAAAAGGAGGCAACAGCTAATTGACATTTGAGAAGGTTTGCAGCTTCCACTGTCTCAGGAAGCTTGAAAGCTGCATAACTTGAAATGTGAGGAAATTTTTCTGTTACCTAGAAAATTTTAGAAGAAGAGCTTTTATTTTTACAAGTATAAGATATGTTTATGAAACGTATGAGTGCCTGTCCTAGAACCAAGCACAAGAAACCGAAAATAGCTAATTAGAAATGTGGTGTGATTCCACAGTCACCAAGTACTTCCCAATACCAGTTTCCCCTAGCACTGAATAATCAGATAGAAAGAAATTCCTGAAATTCAAAATGGAACTTACATATGCTGGAAGCCCACATTTATCATGTTCAAGATGAATTTTCACATCGTGACCTGCAATCAAAGAGATGTAGGTTGGGGAAGTATAAAGTTGCAGCTTCAACATAAAGAGAAGATTATCCCTGAGTGCAAAAGAGCTAAACAAATTGTAGAGTATTGTGGCAGCATGAAGGGCACTAATAATCATGCATCTATAAACCCAACGCCATGAGATAGTCAAGAGACTCAAGATAATTCAATTTTATAATTGAATAGTTGACACAGCATTGCATAAGAAACCTTGCTGCTGTGCAAACAACTACAACGTACGAGAAGAGCAGGAGATAGATGTCAATAAATCAGGAGAAAACAGCTCTACTAAAGAAACTGATATCATAATTTATATGGAATGATGATGCCAACCTTCTATGCCATCATGTGTAATGAGTAAGTTGGCTGCTTTGCTTGCATAGAGAAAGAGAGTAGCATCTTCTCCATCAATATTCCAGGCAATAAGATCTCTTGCAACCCAGTATGCCCTAGAATATGATAGGCTGTCCTGAGTTGTGGTAAAATGGTGCATTAGAAAGCAAGACAAGAAAAGCAAAAGAATTCACCTATGAGTTTATAATCATCTTCCTAAACTGATTAGTCTTCAGGAGAAAATGGTATAGATATTGATTTGTTAAAAAAAAAATTAAGTGAAATAAAAAAAGAAAGCAAAAGAAAAACTAAACGCACAAATCCCATTGATGATACCTATCAAATTCAAAACCATATTGATGAAGATATGGAAGCCTTCACAAAAACTTAGATAAGCACATAATATGTTGCGTTTAAGATGTTTAGACATCCAACTCAAAACTAATTAGCATTGAGTAGAAAGGATAAAAATCTTATAATATATTTGTTAGTGTGAATTGTCTTAAGTTAAATAGATATGTCTTACATGGATATCCGTATAAGAAACTTCTCTTTATATATGTGTAATAAGGATATTTATTCAATAATATCTTTCTCTTTTCAACACAAACATAGTACCAGAGCCCAAGATCCCCTTCACCTTCGCCACCGGAAGCTGCCGCCATTGCCGCTGTCGCCGCCAAAAGCTGCCGATGACGAGTCCGCCACCATCAGACGGTCGTTTCCCGACCAGAACTGCCGCTAACAGCTCCAGATCTCACCGAAGAAGCCTGATCTATCCTCCAACCTTCGTTATCTCCACACCCTAGCCTTTCTCTGCCGATTTCAGGCCTCCTCCACCGACCACAGGCCATTGCCAACCCTCCTTTTCCTCCTTTTTTGGCCACCAACGGCCACTAACAGCCTGGCCGTCAGAATTCCAGGCATGATATAGGCTGGTTCTCTATTTCTTATCTATTTTTTTGTATCTAGGGTTGGTTATTTCTTAATTCGTGTCACACACAAGAATAGCAATCAATAGGTAATCATCCAAAAGATGGCACTAGCCAATCCAATAAAAAGGGATTGACGACTCTCAAGTAACAGTAGTAAAGTTTGCAATTTCATAAAATTACTAGACATTTCTGCAAATAATCCATGAAAACCTAATTCCATCTTCTTCCTTCTCTTGTGTGAAGGCCAAAGGAGGTGGTCGTATATGTTAGAGTTATAGCTTTATGTCCTTTTTGATTTATTGGGTAATTGAATATCAGTTTAGTTGAGTATCCTATAAATATGTAACTCCTTCTATCAAATGAAGTGATCTTTATTTTCATCTCTAATTTCAACATGGTACCAGAGCACAGGCCTAAACCTTAACCTCCACCTGCACCCCCAACCACCTCGTCGGAAACCGACGCCGCCACCGTCGGATCTCGCTGGAATCCCTGTTTTTCAACCACTGCCGGCCAGTCCAGGCCTCCTCCAGCCCTCCTACCGCCTCGTCTTCCACCTCCAGGCCATTTCACCGCTACAGTAGCCGGCGGCGGCCAGTCCGGTCGCCGCCGATGGGGTTCCGACGACCCCAGCCTCACCGAAGTGAGCTGTTCTGCCCGGTTTCTCTCCCGTTTCTTCTCCAGGCCATGTGATAGGCTTTTCCATAGTTGTTTGTGGGTGGATAAGTGATATTCATCGATGATTGAGCCTCCGGATTGCGTGGTTGTCTCCCCGAAAGGCAGTTATGGTCCAATTTTTTCACTGATGATCATCAAAATAAGTCACCTCACCAAACCTCTTCCAAATAGTAAAGATTTCTCATATAAAAATTGGTTTGCTGATGATGCCGCCGTCATCTCTTAGATGGTCAATAATATTGAACCATCTGTGGCTTGAGGAGTTATAATGTTGAAGTCGGTTAAGAAGATTTGGGACACTCTCCATCTCACCTATGGTCATAAGAAAAATATCTCTCGGATTTTCGAGTTGTACGAGCAGTTGTTCACTCTTCGTCAAGGGGATCGTTCTGTTCCAGGTCACTTTACCCTTCTACGATCTTTATTAGATGAGTTTGAGATTCATCAGCCCTTGACGACAGATATTACACAGATGAAACAGTACCAAAAGGAACTTGCAGTAGCCATTTATCTTTTCAGTTTATCTCCTGACCTCAACTGTCAGATCAGAGGTCAGATTCTATAGGCAAACAGTGTCTCAGACCTGCAGTCTACTTTTACTAGAGTTCTACGCATATCCACAACTACTCCATCTTCAATCTCCAAACAATCTGTTATAGCGGCCACCAGGGGGAGAGGATGTGGTAATTTCCATGATCGTGGTCGTTCTGAGGCTGGAAGACAGTCTCAGTATACCCATTGTGATAGGACAGGACATCGCATTGAGAAATGCTGGGATTTGCATGGACGACCTTCTTCTTCCTCATCTGCACATGTTACTACAGAGTCTACACCAGCTCAACCCACCAATAAGGAGCAGACAGTCACCATTTCACAGGTTGATTATGACCGACTCTTAAAACTACAAGCCACTGATTCCACTGCTACTGCCTCCTATTCCACTTCCACAGGTATTAGTGCTCTCCTAGCTTCCAAGAACTCCTCCTGGATAATTAATTCTAGTGCATCCTCCCACATGTCACGTACAAAAGATCTTTTCACCCGTCTTTCTCAGTTATCTGATATTAAGTCTGTAACAACTGTTGATGGTAGATCTTGTTCAATGTCTGACGAAAGGGTTGTGCAGGCCTCTTCCCAGATGTCCCTTGATAGAGTCTTATATGTACCTGACTTTTCTATAAATTTGCTTTCTATCAGTGCCATTATCAAACAATTATACTGTTCAGTAACCTTTTTCCCTTTCCACTGCATTTTTCAGGGTTTACGGACGGAGAGGAGAATTAATTTGGGCCATAAGCATGGAAATGACGTGTACCTGCTGGTCAGTGACAAGAAACCTCAAGAGTTAACGTCTGTTGTGTCTACCTTTGAGTCGTCTTCACTATGACACTATCGGCTAGGTCATCCTTTTCACAAGAAACTTCAGCAAGCCTTACCTTAGGTTACCATCTCTCAGTTTGAGTGTGAGTCGTGTCAGTTAGAAAAGCACCATTATGCTTTCTTTTACCAGTTGCGTCTTGCGTCTAGTTCTACCTTATTTGAGTTAGTACATTGTGACATCTGGAGTCCTTCTAGAGTCTCGTCTGTGTCAGGTCGTCGGTATTATATTACTTTTGTTGATACTTTTTCGAGAGTGTCTTGAGTATATCTGTTGAAAGACAGAGTCATATTTTTTATGTACTCAAAACCTTTGTTTCTGAAATAAAAAATTAATTTGGGATTATTATCAAATGTTTACGTACTGATAATGCTTTGAAATTTGTACAAAACAATGTTGAATCTTATTGTGCATCTCTAGACATTCGACATCAAACCACATGTCCTCGTACTTCTCAGTAAAATGAGGTGGCAGAAAGAAAACACAGACACATTCTTGATGTCACACGTACCATCATGTTCCATATGAAGGTGCCCAAATACTTGTGGTCCAATGCAGTTCTTACTGCCACTTATCTTATTAATAAGATGCCTTCTACTTCTCTTGGAGGTGAGATTCCCCTTCATCGTCTTCGTAAGGATGCTCACCTATTTTCTGTCTCCTAGGGTTTTTGGTTGTGTAGCCTTTGTTCAAGATCTCTCACCTAAACTAAATAAACTCTCTCCTAGGGCAATTAACTATGTTTTTGTAAGATACTTCAGAACTCAATGAGGATATCGGTGTTTTCATCCTCCCTCTGGTAGATATCTTGTGTCTACCGATGTTATCTTTTTTGAATCCGTAGCTTACCATGGTGACTCTGGTGTTGACAGGGAATTAGTTGTTGAGTCTGTTCCTTTACCCACTGTTGTTTCTCCAGTTCCAAGTGATCCACCCCCTTTACAGGTATATCGACGTCGACAAAGGCCACCAACTCCATCAGCGGCAGAGCCAACCTCCTCCTCTAATGCAGATCCGTCTCCTAGTGACCAACATTTGCCCATTGCATTGAGAAAAGGTAGTCTTTCCTCCACTGCTCATCCCATTTCTAATTTTGTTACCTATAATTCTTTACATCCACAGTTCAGTACGTTTGCCTTGTCCCTTTGCACTGAATCTATTCCCAGGAATTACGAGGAAGCACTTTTGCTTCTGCAATGGAAGACAGCAATGGATGAGGAAGTAGCTGCCTTGGCAGCCTATGGCACTTAGGAATTAGTGACCCGACCTGTGATAGCTCATATAGTCACCTGTCGTTGGGTCTACACTGTCAAATACAAAGCAAATGGCACTGTTGATCGGTACAAAGCCAGACTGGTTGCCAGGGGGTTCACTCAGACCTATGGCATTGACTATGATCAAACATTCTCTCCAGTAGCTTGACTTAACTCCATCAGAATTGTTCTTTCGGTGGCCATTAATAATTCCTGGGAGTTACGTCAACTTGATATCAAAAATGCTTTTCTATATGGCAATCTCACAGAGACTGTGCTTATGAAACAACCTCCAGGATATGTTACTCAAAAGGAGAACAGAGTTTGCAAACTTAAAAAACGATCTATAGTCTCAAACAGAGTCCCAGAGCATGATTCGATAAATTCTCCCAAGTAATGTTGAAAGCAGGATTCCAAGAATGTGTTGTGGATCATTCAATTTTCTACAGGAGATCTGAGCAAGGGTGTGTGAATCTGGTGGTTTATGTATATGACATTTTAGTGACAGGTAGTGACCAAAGAGGTATCAAGGAAGTAAAAGATTTTCTTGCTACTCATTTTGCCATTAAGGATTTAGGGAAATCAAGGTACTTTCTTGGTATTGAGTTTACTTATGCAAATGAAAAAATGGTGTTATCTCAAAGGAAGTATGTTCTTCATCTACTCCAGGAGACAGGACAGTTAGGGTGCAAACCAGAAAACACTCTTATTGAGCAGTCACCTCCACTTTGGGATACTAGCTCTGAATTATTAAATGATTCAGGCCAGTATCGGAGACTAATTGGCAAACTTATTTATCTAACAGTTACTCAGCCTGACATTTCATATGTTGTTAGCTTACTGAGTCAGTGTATGTATGAGCCAAGGAAAGTGCACTGGTATAGAGCTTTGCAGCTCCTTTCCTATGTTAAAGGCTCTCCAGGCAGAAGTTTGATCTATAAAAGGAATGGCTATGTCAATGTGGTAGCATATTCAGACTCAGGCTATGCAGGAGATCGTGGAGATAGAAAATCCACCTCAGGATTCTGTACCAATGTAGGAAGGAACCTTGTTACGTGGAGAAGCAAAAACAGAACGTTGTGTCTCGTTCTAGTGCAGAGGCAGAATACAGAACAATAGCACAGACTGTATGTGAGATGGTGTAGATTAAATCTCTTCTTTCTGAGATTGACTCACCTCCTGATGCTCTAATGCCAATGTTTTGTGACAATCAGGTTGTAATTTTCATTGCCAACAATCCTTCCTTCCACGAACGAACCAAACATATCGAGATTGATTGTCACTATGTACGAGATATGGTGTTGAGAGGAGTCATGTCTACACCACATACTCATTCGTCTGAGCAGTTAGCAGATATCTTTACCAAGGGTTTGAGTTGTGGGTCATTCATGTCTTTATATACCAAGCTGGATCTTTTTGATGTCTATGCTCCAACTTGAAAGGGAGTATTAAAGTTATAGTTTTATGTCCTTTTTGGTCTATTAGGTAATTGGATATCTGTTTAGTTGGGTATCCTATAAATATATAACTCCTTCTATCAAATGAAGTGATCTCTCTTTTCATCTCTAATTTCAACAGTATAGAAACCAAAAGGTATGGGCCATCAAAAACAACATCTTGACCCTTCTTTCCTACCTACTTGTGCATCAAGAACAACTTTCAACATGTGGAAATAATCCAACAACGACAAAAAGTAACGAATCAAGGGCTGACATCAATGAAACAATTACATTGATTTGTGGAGGATGACACCATCACAGAGAAGGTAGTAGGCAAACACATAGAATTAGTAATAGTAGGTTGTTAGGCAGACAATAGTTGACCTCTCATCGCATAGATGAAGTGCCTATACCATTAAGGAGGAGGAAGGGACCTCGATGGTGTTTGGGCCCCTTAGAAGCAAGAGTCGTAGACTTCAAGTGACTACTACAATGTTTCCAATGACTGCTACAGTGTTCCAACATAATTCCAATGGATGTTATAGTATTTCCAATGGTAGTTCCGACGAAAGTAGGATTGGGATGACTGATAGCTAAGGTTATGGTTTCTAACCTATGTTCCTGAAACCATGTAGAAATATAGACATCCAACTCAAAGCCAAGTGATTTTGAGTTAGATGTTCATATTTTAACATAATATCACAACCACAAAAGGCCTAAACAAACCTAAGCCCACACACATCCACCTATGTTCAAAAGAGACACTTATTAAACCTCAAAAAGATCACAAATGAAGAGAAATGTTGGGATAGTCCCACATTTACATTGGAAAAAGAGAAAATTGAACTTATAATTATATAATTGGATCCCTCCACTCATCGCCAATTGATTTTAAATTGGATGTCCATATTTCAACAACAACCAAGACAAATCAAAAGCTAATACTTGATTAAATTAGACCAATACATCAACCAATTCCAGCTGCAATTTTTCTCTTGAGCTCAATCAACATAGCAAATGTAAGACCATCTTTCATATGACCTTTTAATGAAAGTCCTGAAATATCCCTTTTTTATTTAAGGATACTTAAGTACTTCTTTTCAAAATTTAACTTCCAAAATTCACTGTGTATTAACTATCCAAAAAGTTCAAGAAGGTAACCCATAACTTTCTATAGCATCCAACATGTTTTTATAATAAGAAATGTCATGTTTGTCCGTTGATGATTGTCAATTATAATAATAACACAAGAAGAGTAAAATTGTAAACTTCTATATTTTTTGAACATCAATTACCATAATCAACCACAACTAAATTCTATGGTTTCTCAACCACAATCCTTGATTAGTTATTTCAACATTTAAATTCTTTTTTTGTATGACAAACAAATAATAATAAAATGATTATTATGGGTGATCGAATTAATCTTATAATTTAAGAAAAAAGGTGAACCACAATAGTTTTATATCAATTACAATAATAATTCCTATTCATAATTCATGTCCTTGACCTTTACAAATTTATAAAAAACAAGATTGATCTTTTAATTTTAAATTTCAATCCTTTCACCTTACATTAGGAGCACAAACAAATGTAATCTATGTTATTATTCTCTCTTCTATCTTTTGTATCTATTAGATTAAAAGGCTCATGAGTTAAAAAAATCAACCCACACTTGTTTAAAATATTGTTATTATTTTTATGAGTATTTTCAAAAACTAAATCCTGACACTTTTTAAAATATTATTATCTTTTCTTAATAATGTCATATGCATGTAGCATTTCAATTTTATTTTCAAAATCTTAGCATGGTAATTTTTTAATTCTTTTCTTGCGTGCAGTCTACTCGTGCATTTAACTAGTTCCATAAATAATTTGAGCCAATCTTTTTTTTTTCCTCTCAACTCAATCAACTCCAATTCAAAACCCACTGGTCTCTCCAAATGACTCCAGCCAAGCACTCCACCTCGACCAAGTTCTAAAAAAAACTCCTAAACCAACACGGCACTTGTGATCATCCAAGCAACAAACACGATGAACCACCAGGATACAAGGAATGGGGACGAATCGGCACCTGTGGGACGGAATCCTGAGACGGGGGAGGAGGCTCCTCGGTGGGGATGATCGGCATGGAGGAGCAAGACGTGACGAGCCTGCCTCGGATATGGAACGAAGAGCGTGCAGTGGAGGAGGAGGAGGAGGAGGAGAAGGAGAGATTAGGGAACCGGGGGAAGGGGAGATCGGGAGATTTGGTTGGAGGGAAGGTCCGCTGGAGGTGGCGAGGGAGGAGGAATGGATGAGATGGGGAGAGGGCGAGTGGGCGGGAGGTGGCGGGCAGCATGAGGGCGGGAGGAGAGAGCAGCATGGGGTGGAGTGGTGATGGGAAGTGTTCTCGGGAACTGTGGTGCTTCGTTGGGTTATATATAGGCTCGAGCTACGTGGATCTTGGCCTGCTTTTTTTTAAAGTTTGCTCTCTTTTTCTACTAGTTTGTAGACCAAAAATGAAAATTGGACGGTGGGGAAAAAGCCAAAATTTTTTATGTCGCAATATCCATGGGGTCTGTTTGTGGACCGTTGATTTTGATATTGTTTGGATTCTCGTGGAATCAATTTTGTTAGGAATCGGTGGTCGAATGAACCAAAAGCATGAATGACTATCATGGAACCAAAATCAGTTGATTATGATTGTAAATATAAATTTTGATTCTTTGTAAAACTTAAAGGTTAAAGAAATCTAATAAAAATTCAAACACATATACGGTAGAAATTACAATCATAAATAAATAATTAGAATTACTAGGTAATTACAATTTTATAAGATAATATCATGGATACCTTAAAATTTTCCAACAATTAAAGGAATGCTTCACACTCATGAACCGATCCTTCTAATGAAAATCTAAAAATATCCATGTAAAAAAATCTCTCTTCTTTTGTATTTATGCCCATTTGAATATGAAATATTGACACAAACAAGGGATGTATAATTCCTCCCACTATTTCCACCAACTAGTATCATCCTATATTCTTATTAATTAAGCAGGGAGAGAAAAAAACCCAAGGGAACAACGTAAAAAACCTGTGTGTCCTTTTTTTCCTTAGGAGCAAACATTGTTACGTCAGATACCTCATGTCTTACTAGTTGCAAACATGACTTTGCTATAAAGGATTGAGACTATGCACATGAGTGCTTTGTTTGTTTGGTTACAATAACATGTGGTGAGCTCATAGCTCGCAATTACAATCATTTGAGTCTGTTAAGTTATATGTACAAATTAGGTCAAGTTCATAATAAGGCTCTTATTTGGTGAGACCATGACTTAGAAACACTTTTTAAGTCCTAATCTCAACCAATAAGTCAATACCAAGATTATCCTAAATCTCTTCGCTGATGTAAAAAAAAAGGTGGACTAATGTCATGTCGACATAGAAAAAGGTAATAGTGAATAACTCACAATGTCAGCAAAAGCATAAGGAGTAAATCATCTCCTGTTTTACTATTTGGAAAAGAGTAGGAGTAGACATGGAAATCGGGTCGGACCGGTCCAGGCCGGCTCGACTCGGCCCAGGCCCATGTATCCCAGGAATGGACTAGGCTAGACCGGACGAGGCTAGTCATGGACCGTGGGCCGTGCCAAGTCCACGTGCCAAGCTCGCTCAGACCCATATAGTAGGTCCATTTTGGCCCATAAATTAGACTGGATCGGGCCAGGTCGGATTGGCCCGGAAATTTTAAAAAAACAACAACAACAAACCAAAAACACCGTGGGTCGTGGGCCGGCCCAGCCCACCAACGGGCCATGGGCGCTGTATCCCAGGAATGGACTAGGCTAGCCCGGGCCAGGCTAGTCATGGACCGTGGGCCGTGCCAAGTCCACGTGCCAAGCTCGCTCAGACCCATATAGTAGGTCCATTTTGGCCCATAAATTAGACTGGGTCGGGCCAGGTCGGATTGGCCCGGAAATTTAAAAAAAACAACAACAACAAACCAAAAACATTGTGGGTCGTGGACCGGCCCGGCCCACCAACAGGCCATGAGCGGTGTTGGGCCCATGACTTGTCAACAAAGGCCCAGTCCTACCCAGCCCGGTCCAACCTATGGGTCGACCCGACCCAGTCCAGGCCCGATCGACCCTTTGTTTTTTGGACCGGGTCGGGTCCAACTCTAAGTAGGAGGAATTAATGCCCTCGTAATTATACAGTATGATTTCTCATGTATAGTGGATTAAATTGACTTAAAAAGATAGATAAGTTTTCGTCTCATGAGATTTCTTATTCCTAAGCATCGATTTAGAAATCCTCTGCTAAGCAACTCAAATAACGCCCCAACTTTAGAATTCGAGTCCAAAGATTTTTCACTACAGTGAAAACCTTGCTAATCTTATGGGCCACATGCTTACGTTTCGTGGAAGAGGTTGTAGACGTTAACAAATGGAAGGAGATTTTTTTTTTTTGTTATTCGAGTGTGGAGAAAAGTGCCAAAAGATGGTGGGTAGACTAAATTCTCCCATTGATATGCTAATTGTGGGATGTGGTCAATGTTGAGAGGATTCTATCATGAGCTTAGAGCAACCAGCAAGCAGTTTGACTACCTAGTTATGACCATGAATGGACCTTATGGGAGGTTTGTTGTAACGCTACTAGTGTCACAAATTAGTATTAAATTTACTTAAAATTATTATTAAATATATAATTTAATAAAATATTTAAAAAAATAAATATTTGGAACAAAATTCAACAAAATCTAATTCTATTTAAAACTTGTAGGGTCTACCAACTACCAAAAATACACGTGACTAACGTCTAATCGTCACCTAACGCATGTCTACCAACTACCAAAATAACAAATCAAAATTGGAACTACTGACACTCAGCTCCTAAAGCAACACGACTATCTCTCTTAGTAGCACCAAGTCTGAAGTCTATAAAGACACCAAAACCTACAAAATTCTATTGCAAACAAGCATAAAATCCTTTTAAACATGTTCTTTCAAAACCATTTCTCTTTTCTTTTTCCAAAATACATACATCTTTGAAATCTCTTTATGCATTCTTAAAATAGCTACTCTGTGCCACATCGAGTCCAAAACCAACATAAAACCACATCTCGAAAACCAAGGTTCCTTCTAAACCAAAGGCTAAAAACCTGAATCAGAACTCAAAAAACGTCGATCACAAAACTAAGGTCTCTTCTAGACTAGAGCCTAAAAATTTGAATCAGTGCTCAAAAAACCACAACTACAACTCATGCACACAGCGTAAAAACCTATCGTGTCACTTTAGACACAAGCAACCGATCGATTCACAAGTAACCTTCTAAGCACACTGCACTACCACGAACAAGTCATCTTGTACAGGAGTTCCTCCATCTTGAGTTCATATTCTAAGAACCCTCTACAAGTCAACTCTAAGACAAATACAGTGTAAGTCCTCTAGACGTCCTTGGTGCCCAGGCCACCCAAGGACTTTATCCCCTAACCCTTGCCAGCACCAGTGCACCACACTACGCCTGGCCCACCTAAGGACTCTGTCCTCCTGACCCTTGCTAGCATAGCGGTATGCTCGAGTCACCCAAGGACAGTATCCCTTGACACTTACCAACGTCGCTTGGAACCTTAACGTCAAACTCGTACCTAATCCTCCAAAAGTATCAGTCGTCCTTGGTCCACTAGTAGTCTAGTACGCCCCTATGGTCGTTTTGGTTCCACAAGAAAACCTTGAAACCTCAACCTGGAACTCGTACTTAACCCTCCAAAGGTATTAGTTATCCTTGGTTCGTTAGTACAGTCCTATGACTCTATTGGTTCCTCAAGAAAACCTTAGAATCTCAACCTCGTACTCATACCTAATCCTTTAGAGGTATCAATCGTCATTGATCCACTAGTATGACCCTACGACCTTTTTTGTTACACAAAACCTTGAAAAATCATTTTTTTAAAATATTTTACAAATCGATGCATTTCTTTTCTAATTCCTTTTGGAAACTATTTCAAAATCACCCCAAGAACACCACAAAAAATCTACACGAAAAGCCACGCAAAACCACAAAACTTCGCATGCAACAACTTGACAAAACCATACACAAGGTAATATGCAAAATCCAGCATCAAATCCATTAAGAATCCCCACTACAATTTATTGCAGCAAGGGGCATGTAAGGGATACGTGTCGCCCCTCCGTGCAAAGGACATGCGTCAGTCCCCTGTGCCCCAATGGGACCTCCTCCCCCTCTCGTTCTCACGTCTCTCCCTCTCCCTCTATAATGACTCAGATTTGGAAATAGTGTTTTGGCCAGATAATTAAGGTAGGATTCAGGTGTGCTGGGCGTTAGAGACCCTAATGTCAAATGTTGGATGCGTCTTCAATAGTGTCTTACACCTGGATTGTGGATTTTTGGCCCACTGGTATTGTGTGATTCGGGTGTTGTGTCGGCCCTTGTAGGAGTTTTGTGATTTTATTCTAAGCTGTAGAGTTTAGTTAGTGTGCTAAGGTGGCTAGTCTCTACTAACGCGAGCCGTGTAGACGTGGAAAGTCGCGTGATTTGGTCTCGTGTTGTGGCTTCCTTCCCTTCTTTTTTCGTTTCTTCTTTCCTTCCTTTCTCTTTCTTTTTTCTCCTTGGGCCCCACCCTTCCTTCCTTCTTCTTCTTCTTCTTCTTCTTCTTCTTCTTCTTATTCTTCTTCTCTTCTTTTCACGGCGAATGAGGGAGAGAGAGGGAGAATGAGAGAGAGACAAGAGGGGGCTGAGACAGAGAGAGATGGCCAGAGGAGGTGGGGACACCACCGCCACCGCCATGCTTCCATCGTGAGGAGGAGGAGGAAAGGAACTGCTTGTGATTAGGGAGGAGGAGGTGTATCGTCGTTCGCCGCTCTTTGTCGATATGCCTTCGGTGGAGGTACACACCCTATTGGCTTCTTTTTGGTTTTCAATTTGATTCCTAAGAGCATGATAGTGTGATGGTAATTGTAGTGATTTTTATAGAATTTATTGTGCATTTGTGGACTATTTATGGCCATATTTATGATTTAGCATGAATAGTGCCCCTATGTGGTTGTTTGCTGAGTTCTTGTACCTTGGGCAATGGATCGCTATAATTCTTATCCTGATTGGAAGATCTAGTGAAGATATTCAATTTGATGTATGGTTTGTATAGTTTTTGTGGGTAATTTACAGGATTAGGTTTTGAATCCCATTTCAGAGTGCCTTACTATCGCTTGGTTTGACATGTTATTTTTGTTGCAGATTGTCCCCTAGACCTCTGGTTTGGTCGATCGAATTCGTTCAGTCTGCCATTCTAAAAGTCTTAGGTATTAACAGAATTCTTGGTTTATTAAACCAGTTGTTTTCGATCTACGGAATTAGGACTTTTCGGTTAACTGTGTGGTTTTTTTTGATCTTTCGATCTAGTGCCCTGAGCCCAAGTTCGATCAATCGTTCGATTTTGGTCTGTCAATCTATGTCCTGATCATGTATTAAGATGTTTCATTATCTTGATTAATATGCATGTATGTATGTATGTATATAAATACACACACACACACACATACATACATACTTATATATATTAATCTTGGGGAAATAAATATAATGGCATAAATGGTTGGGATAACAATTAGAATGATTGTAGGATTTGCCAAAAATGAATTAGCAAGAGATCATCTGGGATATGGATAGAGTAAAAGATGATATGATTTAGAAATAATAGGCTTTCCCTTAGATGGTTTAGACAGGAAAGATCATGATATCATCCTTAGGTCTAGGATTTGTGTGGTTTTATGTGTGGTGCATTGCATAGAGTATTCAGTGGCACTGTTCTAGGTGTTTGAGCCGATCTAGCTATGCTCCCGAGGAACACGAGCCAGTAGGTGTCTTACACTTGGACGCCAGAGTGTATAATTTTGGCTGTGGTTGCTCTATTGTAGTGTCTTTTGGGTGAGCTTAACACTCACAGGACGTTTTTATTGGTGTTTTCTTGAGTGGTGGTTGTGGGTTGAGCGTGATGCTCGTAAACTCAGACGCTCCTAAGGTGTGTTTGTTTGGGCCTGACAGGGGAGCTATCGATGTTGTGTTTTGCTTGTAGTTTCTCGGCCTTCGGTTTCCATGTCGCTGTTGGGCACAGTGTTTCTTAAGTTTTAAATGATATTCAATGGTTTTCCAAAAAGAAACTTTTAAAAAGAGAAAAACATAGATTTTAAAATGGTTTAGAAAGAGTTTTCTAGTACTTTCTGTTTGCATTGGGCCAAGAGATCCGAGGTTGAAATTCATTGGGTCTTAGAGGTATGACACTCATTGATTGTTGTTTCGAGACTAAGGTTGAGGTCCGTGGGTTAAGGTATTTTGTGGTATGACGGGAAGGTATAATACTCTTACTGTCGCCAAGAGCACAGAGGCTTATATGTTGTCCGGTGTAGAAGTATGAGACTCCCTCTTGAGTATCGTGTGAAGGACGTTGTGAGAAGGCATACCATGTGGTGGCCAGTACGAGTGAGACACGTATCCCATAGTTGATAGCGTCTTGAGAGACAAGACTACCTTCACAGGAGGAATTGGTTTTGTGAGGGTTCTCTAAAAGAGAGAATTGTAGGATGGTGTCACTCCTACACAGGATAGTGCCAACATGGTAGTGCAAACACCGTTGGTCGTGCTTTGGTAGACTGCTTGTGGTCAATATTGTCTGCTTAGCGTCGAGCAGTTCGATACACTGTTTGTGCTTATAGTTTGTGCAGAGTTCTGATTCAGGAAATTAGGGATTGGGTCTAAAGGAGGTTGTGGTTTGGTGCCTGTTGAGGCATAGTGCTTTGGGAGTAGAGGCTCCGTGGCTTTTGTATTATGTAAGTCCAAAGGGGACCTTGTTGCGTAGAGAAGAGTCTATGTTTGTTCTGGTACTTGCTATGGGTGTCTTGGATGCTGTAGAGGGTATTCAGACACCATTGATCGTCTGATCCACCAAAGAGTGTATGGGACCAAGTTGTGTGTTTTTATGTGATTTTGGACTTAATTTGGCAAGAGAGGCCATCTCAAGCGTGCATAGAAAGGTTTTAAAAAGTTCATGCATGTGATTTTGAAAGGAAAAGAGGAAAAAATGGTTTTAAATGCATGATTTTATGGTTTTGTGGTCTGCCGAATGGTGGTGAACTACCTAATTTGGTGTTGCAGCATTCGAAAGGGATGTCAGTGCTTGTGTGCTAGGCGTTAGTAGATTGCCTTTGATTTAGCAACATTTATGTGAGATGCCTATGTTTGATTGCCCGCGACATAGGTTGCTGAGTTGTTAAATAGAATGTGTGTTGGATGACCGTTGAGTAGTCTCTCACGTGTGCTTTGTTTTTATGTATTTTAGCAGGTGTAGGATGGTAGCAGCTAGTTACTAGTATATATAAGGAGTCACGTCGCCATACATCAAGGATCCAGGTCAATGTTAATTTAATTTTATTTCTGTTATTTAGTAGATCTATTTATTGCTGAGGGTACTTAGCCTTAGCTGCATTATTAATGTAATTGTTGGTTAATAATAAAGATAAAAAAAATAATTAAATGGAAATTTATAACTATGTTAGGTTGTAACGACTTGAGAGTCATTACACCCTCTTTCTCTCTCTTCTCCTTCGATTTCTATTTCTTCTTCTTGAGCTCACACGATACATAAAAGAAGTTCTGAATCCAACTCGTTATTAATCTAACTAAATGATAACCCAATTTTGGACTTAAAACTATTAAAAATACATGCCTAGAATACGTACTTGGAACTCGTGCCTCACCCACACTAACCACGACTGTTACATCCTACTCCTTTAAAAGAATTTCATCTCCGAAATTCCATATTCAAGCGAGCAAGTAGGAATACTGTGAACAGATGTCCACCTTACACTCTCAAGTGGTCTCCACAGACCTAGGTGGTGTCATAGCACAGACATAGGTAGAGTCACCATGAATCCTACGAAATCTGCTCCTCTTGAAGGACAGATCTCCCTCAAGCACCTTTAGTTGTGCCCAAATCACCAAGAATACATTAGTGAGACACTTCCTCAGTACAACACTCTCTACTAATTCTAAGGATCAGTAATGACCTAAAGCTGATCCCTGAAAGGTATTGTTGCCTGAGCTTCGGTACGGACACCACAACAACCATCTTGGAACCTCAACTTCAAATTTATACCTAACCCTCTAGATGTATCATTCATCCTTGGTCTGCCAGTATGACCCTACGACCCTTTTGGTTCCATAAGAAAATTTCGAAACCTTAACATTGGACTCATACCTAACCCTCTAATAGTATCAATCGTCCTTGGTCTACTAGTATAGTCCTACGATTCTTTTGGTTCCTCAAGAAAATCATGGAACTTCAACCTCCGACTTGTACCTGACCCTCCAGAGATATCAATTAGCCTTGATCCATTAGCAAGTACAACCCTTTAGATTCCACAAAACCTTAGAAAATCATTTTTCAAAACCTTTGCAAATCTATGTATTTCTTTTCCAATTCCTTTTGAAAACTATTTTGAAAATCATTTCAAAATCACCTCAAGAATACCACAAAATTCTACACGAAAAGTCATGCAAAACCACAAAACTCTGCATGCAACAACTTGACAAAATCGTACACAAGGAAATATGCAAAACCACCAAAAACCTGCATCAAATCCATCAAGAATTCCCACTGCAGTTTACTACAACAGGGGGCATGCTGGGGATACATACCACCCCTATCCGTAGGGGACATGCATCGGTCCACGTGCCTTAATGGGGCCTCCCCCTATTGTCCTCACGACTCCCCCACTCTCTTTCTCTCTCTTCTCCTTTGATTTCTACTTCTTCTTGAGCTCACGTAACGCATAAAAGAAGTTCTGAATCCAACTCGTTAATAAATCTAACTAAATGATAACTCAGTTTTGGACTTAAAACTATTAAAAATACGTGCCTAGAATATGCACAATATGCACTTGGAACTCGTGCCTCACCCACACAGACTATGGCTGTTACATCCTAGCCATTTAAAAGAATTTCGTATACAAAATTCCATCTTCAAGCGAGCAAGTAGGGTACTGTGAATGAATGTCCATTTCGCACTCTCAAGTGGTCTCCACAAACCTAGGTGGTGCCACAACATAGGCACAAGCAAATTCACCTTGATTCCTTCAAAATTTGCTCCTCCAAATCAAGGATTTGGACAATATCCTTGATGATGGAAAAATCTCCCTAAAACACCTCTAGTTGTACCCAAATCACTAGGAATACATCAGCGAGACACTTCCTCAATACAACACCCTATGCCAATTCTAAAGATCAATAAAGACCTAAAGTTAGTCCATGAAAGGTATTGTTGCCTGAGCTTCAATACGGACACCACAACAACCATCTCAAGATTCTGAGTCAAGTAATTCTCCTCTCGTGATTCCTTTAACTAGCAAGAAACATAGTCCACAACATTGCTATGTTGCACAAGATCATGACCCAATCTAGATTTGTAATCCATCACTACCTACGAAAGAAATTACCACTTCTAGAAGGCAAGGCTAACACAAGAGTCAAAATCAATCAAGCCATCCGCTCATAGATGTTGTTTCTACAATCCTAGCCCCATACAAACTAGGGGTGCACACGGTTTGGTCAAAATCGATTAACTGAACCGAACAATTTTTAATGGTTCGGTTTGGTTAAAGTGTATTGAATGGTTCAATTCAGTTCTCAAATCTTGGAACCATCATTAGTGGTTCGGTTCTTAGTACTGAGTGTGGTTAACTAAACCGAACCGAGAATCGATTTATATATTAATAATATATATATATATATATATATCAATATATAATATAAGTATTAATACCACTTACTTAGTATTGATATATAATATATATATATACATATATTCTCAAATCTACATGTTCAATATCCCATCAACTCTAATTTATATTGCCATAAGATGTGATGATTATTACTTAGTACTTACTTCCATGACTATAAGTTCATAATTATTTACAAACTTAACCAAAAACTGAACCTAACCGAACCAACCGATTTTTGAACGGTTCGGTTCGATTTCAAGTATACACATGATTCAGTTCGGTTCTAATATAGTTAGAACCGATAGATATGGTTTGGTTCATGGTTCTTGACAGAACTGAACCGAACCATGTACACTCCTAATACAAACTGACCTCCTTCCCAGTCATTCCCGTCCAAGGTGCCACTATCTTAGAGATACCTCTATTGAATCCCCAAGGATAGTTCACCAAGGTCTGGAAATAACGGATCTCAGGGATTACTTGGATCACACCAAGCTGATAATCAAAAGGCCCCACCATAAAGAGATGGAAAGCCAATTTCTCTGGCTTAATTCCAATCTCTACTGCGGAAGACCCTAAAAGAACAAAAGGGAGAAAATCTCCACCAATAGAATAACACTAAGCCATCCAACCCACCATCGAAGCAAAAGCCAAACAAAACAACCAAAACAAGCTAAGAGCAAGTAAAATACTAGGTCATGTCACTCAATAAACTAGGCCCCACATAACAACATCAACTCGCACTACTAACATGCAATACCAACGCACAACACCTCCCAGAATACACTATCCTTATTCAGAGCATCTGGAGCACATCACACATCTGAGAAGCCACATGCTTCATCCAGATGCAACAACAAGAGGATGAAACTCAAAACATCTTTCAAGCAAACACTAAACTCAAACCAGAAAATAAAAGATAACAAACAATAACCATATAGGGTCACACTAAAGGCAATCACCTACTACACCTCCTCCTTCACCATGACATCACAAGATAGTCCAACTCCAAGCGTAGTGACTGAGAAAACACATTCTTTAGTCAACTAAGATGGTGTGTCTCCAATCCTCTTGAGAGAATCAGACAGCAATTCCTCCTAAACTCCCTACCTTCCCGCATCTATGTCACATTAAGTAGACCAATACTCACTGCAAAGCAGATTTCTCCTAGTGACCTAGCTTACTTAGCCATACAGGTAGCAAGGGCTCTCATCCCACATACCCACATTGAATCCTACCTAACTAGAACTATCACCACACCCACAAGCAATGCGATCCCTATTGCCCGTAATGCTACCAAACTACACCAACCCCTCCAATACACATTCCTCGGAGTTAAAGACCTCAAGCGAACCATTCTAGACTAGTGGACACTATCTCAAACTCCACCACCGACCTGCTCTGTCAAGGAGGCACCATCAGATCGATGTTTCAGAATTCTAACTGTCGAAAGCATTCTTTCGTGATTTGACTTCTTTTCCAAATGACCAGCAAATCGTTGTGCCCACTACTCCTCTAGGTACGTCCTACTCATGTCTTGCTGATACTAGAGTCGTAATCGAAACCTCTCTCCCAAGATAATGTGGTTAAAGAAACATAACTCTACTTAGCCAGAACTCATATTTGGAGAATATTTTCTTTTCCATAACTCCACTTAGTCATAACTGAAACCTTTCAACAATATTTTTTTTCCATGCCTTATATCATTTATTTCCATTCTTAATGTTTGAATGACTAACTCCAATTTTTTAATCTTTGCCTCATAAACTTGAGATTTGTGTTTGAGCTCTTCATTCTCCAACATGAGGTGTTCATATTCTTGCACTGTCATGTCTCCAATGATTGTCTTTCCTTTCCTTTTCTTTGACGTAGGTTGTGGGCCAATTCGTAGTTCATTTTGATTCCTTTCTTTACCTTCTTTATCTTCGTCTTTCTCATGCACTTTCTTTTTTCTCTTCAATATTGGTCTTAAATGGATCTCATAATCTCTTACAATTTTGATCATATCTATTCAACTAATTAGTCGCACTACAGGTTGTGGCATCAAAATCCATCCTTCATTTTGGCTGGGAACCAAGGAAGCCACATTTGCTTGCGTTTGATATTGTAATAATAATTTTGGAGCAACACTGACACCAAAATGCAATGGAAGTTCAATTCATTTCTGCAACTTATTTTTGAATATTTTATAATCATCAATTTCATTATTTCCACTGTACTTTTCTTTGAAATGCATCAGTTCAAAAGTTTCATACAATTAATTTAAAGCGGAAGATGCAACTTACAAAAGGAGGAGTGATGGATCAAAGAGATGTTCCAGTTTTAAAACCCCATTTTATGAAGCAAGGGTTTCTTCTAAGACCAACACAAATCATTTGTGTTGCAATGCTCATGAAACCATCTCTGACAATAATGACAATAAAAATTGAATTTGTAAGAATAATGGATAATGTATAAATATAAACTATAACAAGAAAATAGAAATATTAACTATTACTTGAAGAGTAAACATGCAACCATCGAACATAACCAACTAAATCATTGTCATCCTTTTCCTTCTGAAACATGAATAGATAAACTACTTGACTTTAAGCATAACCCCATGATTTATTTAGATCATCCGCATAGTGACATAGATTGGCCTTGATAACAATTTTTTTTGTTGAGCACAAGATCGAAGTAAACAAAAATAAGATAAGCAACTTCACACTTCCTCTACATCCTCTTCAATTATAATTCGTATTTTCTTATAAATTGACATCTTAGTTAGACTACAGTTTGCGAGATAACGATCTCTAGTACTAGATTTTATTGTCTTAAAGTTTATAATTGTTCTATTGTATAGTTGTGACCATGCCAGTGGAACCCCTGGGCGCGGTTCACCAAACTTTACTCCAGTGTGCGGAAACATACTAGGAGGTCCGATACAGTCACGGCGAAAATGGTGAATCCGGAGGAAGAGACAAGACTCAAAAACACCAAAGGGAAGACAAAAGGATAAGGAAAGGAGTCGCCACCTAGTCTTTTAATGGAAAGACGAAGAAAACAAAGAAAACACTAAAAAATGCAGAAAGCAAACAAGATGCAAAGATGCATGTGTGATCCGTGCCTAATGGATAATGCAAGATGAATGCAGGCTAGAGAAAGGGTAAGGATTCTGGTTACGCATGGGAAAGGGGTTAGGTACCCCCATGCGCCCGAGAAAACTCGATCTTTCTAGGTTTCCTACTGTCAATGGTCTGCTAAATGCGTGCTTGCTTATTCTATATGCTCATGCATGAATGTGACTGAAAACATGCCAAGTCAATGAGAAAATGAAATCAAAGGGAAAAAGTTAATCCGAGGGTTCAATGTAGGCATTGTTAATGTCGCTTTACTGTACACCCTTGGGCGATGAGAAAAATCGTGAAAATCGTGAAATTCTCAGAAAGCGTCTCGTAAAACAGCGGAAATCCAAGAAAATCAAAACAAGGGAAAATAATCCTTGTTTCGGGACCATGTCGGCTTTGTAAGCCTTTTATTGTACGCCCTCGGGCGATGGAAAACCAAAACAAGTGAAAACCACAGAAAACCGAGGAAAACGAGGTAAAGGTTAAGCTCGGAACATAGCTAGAAAGCGTGCGCCAAGTCAGGAAGAAAAGACGGGAAAAAACCGTGCAAAAAGATGCGAAAAGTATGCAAAATGCAAGTGTGAGTGCAAATCTGAAGAATGTAGGGGGGTTTATGCAAAAAGCCCAAAATCCGAGGAAAACCAGAGTCCGGAAGCCCAAATCAGCGAAAACACGTGGGAAAACACATTCCATGCATGTATGATGAAATCTAGGGTCAAATATGCTCCTTGGTGCAAAATGAAGTTCTATAGGGGCTAAAATGCAATTTACCCACTAATGCATGCAATGCATGTCAAATCAGCACAAAAT
>JAMKQA010002316.1:0-11618 GCA_024699735.1 Posidonia australis | reverse complement strand
TGAATTCCAAAAGGTTTTTGAAAGGAATGTTTTGTAAGAAAAAGTGGTTTTGGAATGAATTTCCAAGATGTTTGGGAAAAGAAAAGAGATATGGCTTTTGAAAAAGAATTTGGTTTTGGGATTGAATTCCCAAGTGATTGTTTAATAAAATAAAGGATGATTTTCAAAAACAGAGAAAACCAAGTTTTTGCATAACGATAGGAAACGAGTTTCTTTTGGTTTTGCCGAGTTTTGTTTGTGGTTGTGTGTTTTGGGGCACGTACTGGGTGACTTAGATGTCACTCACGCGTGCTATTTGGTTTTCAGGTGCAGACCGTGTGCAGTTGGGTTCTGGTGCAGGAATTGGAGCTTCCAGCCGCACATTGTGATCCTGAAGGTGAGCATTAGTTACAATTATATTGTTCTGTAATTTTGTATAATTATGCTTGTGATACTGTGATTTGGTAGCGTGCCTGGGATCGGGGCGTTACACCGACCTAGCCACAAGCAGTTGGCAAGGCTCCAACCCTGACCCTATTATAGTGTCGTGGTGAACCATCTTGCGTAGGAGTTCAATCATTTCTGCCGTAGCATCATTGTACCACACAGGTAACACATATGGGGTGCATCCTCAAGATGCCCGAGCACCTAGGGACTCATACCCCAAACCTGACCAACACCGACTTTAAGGGGAGTCTAGGTCCACCATACCCTGGGTCCTGCAGTACCATAATTCACAATCGCGAGGCTCACTCCTCTGACCAAACTCAGCAACCACCGGCTAGAACTCACCCTGACCACTCAAAGATCTCACTGTCCCTTGTCGATACGGTCTATCGGCCCACGTGGTTTCTACAAAACCTTAGAAAACCTTTTAAAACATATGCATTTCTTGAAAACCCTTTTCAAAACTTTATTTTCATCAAAAGCCTTTTCCAAGTATTTTCATAATCATTTAGTCATTTATTATCACATAATCATTTCTCCAAGTACTTCCTAATTTATAGGAATTCATTATCACCACAACTATTTTCCAAACATTTTATATCCATGTATTCTCGTAAAACCACAAAATGTATCATGCACTATCTATTGGATTACAGCATCTCGCACCGGCCATTCGTGCCAGGCACTCGTGCGGCTCATCCACACCATAGAGATCCACAACCTAGTGCAATAGACTTGCACTAGTAGTCCTCCCTACCAGTTGCACAACATGTTTTGCAGGAAACCCAGAAAGTATAAAGCTTGAACCCAACTCAAAAATCTCATAAAATCATCAACAACTCATAGAAACACTTATGGATCATTTCCAAACATATGGGGCATGCATATTCACATTTCTATATACTCATTCAACCAAAATCTCTGGAGGAACTTGTATGATTCAATGGATGAAAATGCATGTAAAATCTTCACCAATTCACAGAAAAATCACCCATTGTGCTACAGATTATCAGACATGCTCAACTACTCATTTCCAACATTTTAGGCATGATTTTATGGGGAAACAAAAGGGAAAACACATACTATTTTGGGTTTCCAGCGTTTCTCTCTACATCCGACGAGCTCTCCAGCAAGCTCCAACAGCACCTGCTCCTCCTTAGTAAGCGGACTCTGCCTCTGGCAATGGTCCTTAAATAATGCAAGGACCTCTGGCAAAGCTCTCCTCCCTTCTCCCACCTCACCTCTCTCTGCTCTCACATCTCTCTATTCTCAGCTATCTCTCTTTTTTTCCTTTACGTAGGAAGCATTTGGCATTTTAAACACCCCCAAGCCATCCAATGGCACACAATGAGGGTGGGACCGGTGGGTCATCCATTGGCAGGTAGCGATGTCAGTGAAGAATTCAGGCAGCAACTGTTTGGCGACATCACTGTGGCTACTATATTCAGGGTTGCACGTCGACAACTCACGTTGGTAACCTCCGTTGGTTATTTGCGCCTACTAGGTTCGCTAGAACCTTACGCCTTCCACACCCGTTGGCTATTCATGCCTACTAGGTTCACCTGGCTTATTTAGAACAGAGTTAGAGAGAAAACAAGATCCAATCTAGGAAAATAAGAACACATCAATCAAGGTCTCCAATAACGTTGAGCCCCAGCTAATTCATATTACATAACAAATTCTCAATTACATTATACATCATTTCTAGACCTCTAGATAAAGTTTTTTGCTCGACCCTACATGTACTACACAAGCCAACTAAGTTCACACATGTTTTGCACTTGGTCAAAGGAAGAAGCTTTGTCATCATGTTTGCCGCTTTAATCTCTTGTACTACTGCCATGTACTCTATCTCTGTAGTATGAAGAAACTCTATCACAAACTTATGTGATGAAACAATTTCTGAAAAACTACTCAGTTCTCCTACATCACAAGTCTCCTCAGCTACTGATAATGCATGTGCAAAGACAAACTCTGCTTATCTAGAGGATGGCCTGATCACTCTTCGTTCACTCCTCCTTATAATGCAATCTACTGTAATAATTTCTTCCTCTTCTTCTTTTGAACTAGTAAAAAGGTCAATATGTGACTGTATTGAGTCATGAGAAATCAACTCAAGCTTCACCTATTCACTAGTACCCACATTTGTACTTATACCAGAAGAACTAATAGTCGAATCTTTCTTAAAAGTCAACCTTTCAATAAATGTCTTCCATTGCTTCAAATGCTTGAACACTTCAGTCTTGGATTTAATAGTATAAATCCACACATTCTTAGAATAGTCATCAATGAAGGTTAACATATGTCTCACACGACCTTTGGATGGGACCTGGGAGGGACTCCACATATCAACAAGTCCTCTTCTGCTAAGAATGGTGATACCTTTCTCACTGAAATGTCCCATTCTTAGATGCCATAGCTTAGTGTAATTTATCTATGATGACAAAATAGTGGTAACTGCTAAAACACTTGTAACTGTACTTCCCTACAAGATACAGAGATTTCCTAATCTCCTTATTGACATAACAAGACGGGCATCTTTGGTGACTGCCAGTACTCCATCTTTAGCCCAGTACTTACACCCTTTTGCTTCAAGAGTGCTATGG
Organism: Posidonia australis; assembly: GCA_024699735.1. Taxonomy (NCBI): domain Eukaryota; kingdom Viridiplantae; phylum Streptophyta; class Magnoliopsida; order Alismatales; family Posidoniaceae; genus Posidonia; species Posidonia australis. Next base: position 8,586 of record JAMKQA010002316.1, on the reverse strand, counting down.
GAGATAAGATTCTTTGTCAAATCTGGAACATGTCATACATCTGTTAGTGTCACCCTCATCTCATCATTAATCCTCAACTCAATTGTGTCTATTATAATAGCCCTTGACTGTGATTCATTGCCCATTAATACAACTTCACCTTCAATAGTTCTATAGGTAGATAACTAATTCCAATTGAGAGACATGTGGTACGTACACCCGAGTCTAGAATCCAATAATCTTTCGATCTATATGGGTTAATAACAACAAACACATAACTATGATCTAAACATTCAACCTCCACATAACTTGTCTCTACAAAATCTTCCTTCAAATTTCTTGACTGACCTTTATAGCTACCCTTTTCCTTATTTTAGAGCTTCCAACAATCTTTGATGATGTGTCCTTTCTTCTCACAGTAGTTATAGAATTTGTTTTTTTCTTTTAATTTGTTTGTTGAATTTTGTTACATATTTCTTCCCTTGACATTATAAACTTCAACCTTCCCATCATTGACATTAGAATTAGTTAATTGCTTATCCATCAAATCTTTCAAGAATAGAGATGAGTCAATATCATCCATTGATATTTCCTCTCTGCCATATATGAGAGTCTTCATAAAATATTTATAAGAAGATGGTAATGAACATAGTAATAAAAAAGCTTGTTCTTCATCTTCAATCTTTACATTCATATTTTGTAAGTCTATAATAACTGAATAGAAATCATTAAGATGTGATTTAATGGATGTACTTTCAGCCATAGGAGCATGAACAATCATTATTTCATATGTAGTTGATTCACAAGGGACTTGATTATGTAAAGAGATTCTAGCTTTTGCCAAAGACTTGTCACAGTCTTCTCGTGTATGACTTCCCAAAGAGCCTCATTCGACAAACAAATTTACATACTCATTAAAGCTTTATCATCTATCTTTTCCTTCTCATCTTCACTCATTGATTCTAGCATATTGTCCTTTTCCCTTCAGTGCTTTTGAAACTTGTTATTGAATCAAAATTGCACGCATCTTTATTTATCACAAACTGAAGTTGACATTCTGGTTGTACTCTCGAATTTTGTTATCATCTTCATGGTTGAATCGAAATCCACAGCAAAAGCACTAATAGTAGACTGTTAGGGAAAAAGAAAACCACAACAAATCTAAGAACACACGTAAACACAATGATTTACGAGGTTTTATCAAAGAGTCTACGTCCTTGGGGTAGAGAGAGCTTTTACTATGAATCAAATGAGTACAAGATACAAAGATTGATGGAGAAGAAAGATCAAAACCCTTACTCTATGGAGAGTTGTCGACACCAAAAAACTCTCAAGGGTTGGATGATGAACTCTTCTCTAAAATCCCAACACAAGGGTATATATATATGTGTGTGTGTGGTAAAATGGGTCTATTTATAAGCAATCTTCCACGTGGACGTCTACTCAACCCTTTATTTCAAATAGCAAGTAAGGTGAACGTCCATAATGGACGTCCAATTTTCTCCAGTATTAATGCCACTCTTCAATGGACGTCTGTTTAATCCCTATGTTGAGCAGTGTTCCAACAGACATCCCTATGTTGGCAAAATCTCTGAGTGAATGTAGTGACGTAGTGGACATCTGCTAGGCTATTTTCAAGTCAAAACTCAATAGAGAATCACTAGGTCATTTCTAATAGAGTGAATTTCTTGATGCTTAATTTTAGCACAGCATACCATCCTCAGTCAACTGGTCAGACAGAGACGACCATCTAGACATTGGAGGACAAGTTGATAGCATGTGCCTTAGACCTACAATGAAGTCGGGAAGAGTATCTATTGTTGGCAAAATTCGCCCACAACAACAACTATCATTATAGCATTGGGATGGCGTCATTTGAGGCATTGTATGGAAGATAGTGCAAATCTCCAATTTGCTGGTGTAACACCCGTAAAATTCATTTTTTTTATTATTTACATTTTGTGAATTTTATTTCTTGGACGGGTGTTACTGTTCCGAGGCTCGTTGTGTGGTTTTGTGCTTTTGGGCTTGGGCCTCGTGGGATGGCTTCTATTTGTGTGTCCCTGTGCGTGGTTTGGCACTGTGCATTGTGGCACTGTGCTTGTGGGGCCTGGTGTGGGGCCCGGGTGTGGGTTGGCGGTTGAGGCTCACAGTTGGCCTCGTTGGTGGTGGCTGGCAGTTGACTGCTGTGCGGAGTGCCGGTGGCTGAGACGCACAGGTGGACACGTTTTTAGCTACTCCAGGCGTAGGCTTTATAAGCTGCATCGCATTGCACCTCTCCTCGCCACCCGTTGCTTTCTTCTCCTTCCTTCTTCTTCCTTTCCCTTCCTCTTCGGCGGTGCTACTTCTCCTCCTCCTCCACTTTCTTTCCTTTCCTCCTTATTTCTCCTTCTCCTTCCCGTTCTTCCTTTCCACTTGTCCCCTCAGCTCCTCTGTTTCCCCTGCATTCCCTTCACACGCGCGTCGACAGAGAGAGAGGAAGAGGTCGAGGGAGTGAAGCAGAGGGCTGTGGTTGCTCGTGGTGGTGCGTGGAGCTCACGTGGAGTGCCTCGTGGCCGTGTGGTAGCGTCGGAGTTGGCTGAGGATCGCCGGAAGCATTTCTTAGGTACGCATCTCCACTCCTTGCAATAGAGAGCATGGAATTGGTAAAAAATGCCAGGATTGCATGAAATCTAGGTAAATTTCCTTTCCTAGAATTTATTGTGTTTTATTGAGGATTTATGGAGCATTTATGGGCATTTATGCCAGTGGTTGCGTCTTGGGTCGTTTTGACCCTTCTACCTTTGTGATTTTGTATCTTGATGCTTGGTGAATAGATTTTAGTTTTGTTTGTTGGGTTTTGGAGTAGACTCAAGGGTCTACACTATATGTTTTATGAAAGATTTTTGGTATTTGTTTAGGGGGTCCGATCGGAGGTCCCATTTGGGGCGATTTCGGACGATAGGGTTTGGGCCGTTTTCTGTTTTCGTAGAATTCGGCATACCGAATCAAGAGATTTCGGCATACCGAATCAAGAGATTTCGGCATACCGATCTTGATCGACATACCATTTTTCTGTCAGTTTAGGTCCTCTGGTAGGAATTTGGTCTTCCGTTTTTGGACGGTATACTGAATTTGACATGAGTGTTGACCGTTGACCCCCAATTCGGCATACCGAACCAGGGGATTTCGGCATACCGAATCTGATTTCGGCATGTCGATTCTAGGCCCAAGTGAGTTTTGCAATGTGTTTTGATGGCTTTCTGGAAGCCGTGTTTTGTCCCTGTGAAAGGGGATTGTGGGCTATCAGTGGTGGTCCCTTGGGACACTTGATGCGCCGTTTTACTGAGGTTTTGGAAGTGTTTTTAAAGGATATGGAAATGGTTTGGAAAATGGTTTTGAAAGGAATGGTTGGCCTGGTTTGGAAAATGATTTTCCTGATTTTTTTTTTTTGTCTATGGGCCGCGGCAACGTGGGACCGTGTCGTCGGGACCAGGGAATGTGACGACATTCTTGGGTGGTCAGGCGCGATGTCCCCTGTTGAGGTAGTGGGGTCGAGATACCTGAGGCTGAGGGGCATCGAGTCTTGGAGGTATGAGACTCCTTGACTGTCGTCTCGAGGCTAGGGTTGTGGTCTGCGGGTTGAGGTGTCTTGTGGCATGACGGTGAGGTATGATACTCCTGCTGTCGCTGTGAGCACTGAGGCTCGAGTGTGGAGGTATGACACTCCCTCCTGAGCACCGTGTGTGGAGGACGCTGTGAGAAGGCGTACCCTATGGTGGCCAGTGCGGGTGGGACACGTGCCCGTTGCTGGTAGCTTCCTGAGAGACAGGGCAACCATCCCATGGAGGGGTTGGCTTCTGAGGGTTCTCCTGAGAGAGGGGAATCGTGGGACGGTGATCGCTCCTGCACGGGGTGGCTTCATCGTGGCAGTGCAGAATGCTAGGGTCGCTCCTCGGTGGACTGCGTGTAGCCAGAATTTGGTCGCCTGGCGCCGGGCTTCACGACTCATTGTGTGTGGTTTTGGCCATTAAGGGCCTTTGCTTGTGGTTTTGGGCTCTACTAGCCCTGCTTTGTGGTTTTGGCCAGTGTGGGCCTAGTTTTTGAGGTTATGAGAAAGAGTTTGCGAAGGAATTTAAAAGGAAAATTGATTACAATTTTGTTTTCTATGGTTTTTGTGGGGTGCGTACTGGGTGACTTTGGTCACTCATGCGTTTTCCTTGTGGTTTTGTTCACAGGTGCAGACATGCGATTGGTTTAGCGTAGTGCATATAGTTTGGAGTCTGCTAGCCGCACACACAAGTTTCTGGTGGTTAGATATTTTACTGTTTAGCTTTAGTTTTCCCGTAATTTAATTTGTTTAAATTATTGTGGAAAATTTGGGGCGTGACAGCTGGAGTGAAGTAGGCAAACAACAACTTCTTGGATTGAAGATTATGTAGGTATATGTAGATAGAGTAGATTTGATCTGCTAGAGATTGTTAGTTGCACAAAGTCGACAAAAGAGCTACACCAAACCTGAGGTGGAGACCAATAGAATTTCTAGTAGAAGATTACGTGTTCCTAAAGGTGTCACCCACTAAAGGCGTAACAAGATTTGGAAAGCATGGGAAACTGAGTCCCCGATACATTGGCCCATTCCAGATTACACAAAGGTTGGTTAAGTTGCGTATCGACTAGACCTACCACTAGAGTTATCATTAGTTCATGACGTTTTCCTCATCTCTATGCTTAGGAAGTTCTTAACTGATGTATCAGATGTGATTGTAGTTCAGCTGGAGGTACTTCAACAAGATTTGTTTTTGTGGAGGATGCTAACCAAATCATTGATTGAAAGGAACAAATGCTGCAGAACAAAGTGATTCCTCTTATTCTAGTGAGATGACAGCATTATGATGCTAAGGAGGCTACTTGAGAGCGTGAGAACGCAATCCAAGTCCAATATCCGTATCTTTTCACCTATCAGTGATTTTAGGGGCAAAATCCTTTTGTAAGGTGGGTAGGATGTAATACCCAAAAAATCATTATACTTGTAATTAACTGGAATTAATGAATTTTGAATATGGACGGATGTCACTAGCATGCAATCTCTATTTGTGAGCTTCATGCATGGTGTTTGGACCTTGTTTCCAGTTTTTGGGACAATGAATGAACTTGCCTCGAGAGTTAGAACTGCACGCTAGCCTTGTGGGCTAGAACTATGGGTGGGCCTCGTGGTTTGGTACCGTGGATTTTTAGTTGATATTTTAGAAGTCAACCGAGATGTTTTCCTAATTGCCTGTGGTGGCTTAGTTATGGTCGCGTGTATAGTGGAGTCGTTGCGTTGGTGGTGGAGTGGTTGCCGTGGTGGTCGAATGGTTGGCCAACATGGAGTGGGTAAGAATGCATGCACCTAAACCACATAAGAGGAAGGCTATAAAAAGGAGAATGAGATGCCTCCTGTAAGTGAACCCCAACCATCTTCCTCGACAAGCCACTAGCCCTCTCTTCCTCATGAAGCCATCACCCTCCCTTTTTATTCACTTCCCCTCATTCTTCTTCTCCTTTTCCTCGTCCTCCTTGAGAATTTAGACGAGAGAGAGAGAAAAGAGAGAAGGGTGACTACCAGAGGAGTCCTGCGCCTACGCCAAGGTGTGTCTGGCTCCAAGACATCAATGCAGTGACTGTGGTGAGCTCTGGAGTTTGTGGAGAAGTGGCTGGTGCTAGAGAAAACAAGTACTGTACCCTATCTCTAAGGTGCACACTCCACAACTCCGCTCTATTTCCTATAAATTTAATATGATTGCGTTCCTTGTGTGATTTTGAGCATGATGAAAGTGATTTCATGATTTTTGTTGACTATGTGATTTTTAGTCTCAGTTATCTAGAACAGTTGGTACTATTCATCGATGGCATTTCTTAGTGATTTCACAAGATATGTTGTATGGATTTTGATAAGTTTAGTACCATTGAATTTCTTATCGGATTTCCTACATTTCGGTATATTATTTGCTTGGTTTAGTGCCCTGTAGTGGAAAACAGGAATTTAAGGAGTAGTGGGTGCCTACGAAGCTCAGGTTCTTTGAGCTCTAGATTTTTAGGGCAACTTGTCGACTACCCCTGTGGGTCAAGCCCATGAGCAAGCCATGTGGGTAGGTTTGACGATTTTTAGAGCCCATTCCAGATATTGAAAATGGTATTTTGGTGTTTGGTTTTGGTATTTCGGTTACTGTTGTGATGTTTAGTTTTGAGAATGCCCTAATAGTGTGTAAATGGCTTTGAAAATAGATTTCAAAGATAATATGTTAGTGTTTTAAAAATGAATTTTCATGGTTTTCTGATACATGAAACTAATAGACTGACACTCCTAGTTGACCCTTAAGGATGACTGATACCCTTAAAGTCATGAGTTGCTTGCTAGATTGAGGTCTACATGCCTTGGTAGGTGCTGACAGATCCTAGGTGTAGGGTTCAGACACTAAGATAGGACGTTGAGAGGGTGTAACTTATAGTTGTCTTAAGAGAGGACAACTTACCTAGAAGTAGGATGAACAAGCTTTTCGAGTTTGGGGTTAGTCGTTTTGAGAGTCCTACAGGTGGTAGGAAATTAAGATAGGAAGACTCCTCCACAGGGTGGTTGTCCCTAGCAATGCAGATACCGAGGTGGCCTTGGAAGTCTACTTGTGGCTAGAGTTGGTTACTTGGCACCGAACAATACGATTCATTGTGTGCTTTTGGTATTCCTATGTAGTTTTACCACAAGTTTTGGCCAATATAGACCGATTTTTGCTATATCGATAGTTTCCAAGTGATTTTTAAAAGAATAAAAGTGGTTTTTAGTGATTGTTTTAAAATCTAGTGAGTTCTTTTTGTGTCACTGATGTTAGTCGGTTTTCTCATGGTTTTCGTGGAGTGTGTGTTGGATGCATTTTGGTCACTCATGTATATTTGTTAGTATTTTTTAGTTGTAGGCGCTGATGGTTAGTAGTGTAGCACTAGTGCATAGAGCCAGGGGTCACTAGTCGTATACTACAGGTTCCTGGTTGTTTAGATGCCTTTAGATAGCCTGCAATATTATGTATAATTAGGCATTTAAATATCTTTAATTTTAGTTGGGCTAATAGACTTGGTGGTAACAACCTAGGTCGTTACAAGTTATCGTGGAAATTGTTCTTATTATCATGGAAACTGCTATAGTTACCATGGAAATTGTTCTTATTACCTTAGAAATTTCTATAATTACTATGGAAATTGTTCTTATTACTATGGAATAACTTTGTATGCCATTTTCCACGAAGGTTGCAGAATGTTACTATGCCATTTCTGCATTTCAACAAACACATTGTTGACATGTAGATTTGCAAATGTCTACAATCAAAAGATACCCACATATGAGCTCAAAATACAGTGAATCTAAAATGCATCCAAACATTTTCCAATTATTTGAAAAGTACGAAGATGAGATAAGAGTAATACACAATGTTCACTATATTTCCTGTGAAAATGAATTGGCCGCACAATCATAGTGGGATTTTGCATTTTAGGGGTGGCATTTGGAAATGTAGTTTTACCTTCTAGCATGGAAATATTCTCCAAAGAATGTTGATGACCTCAATATCATGTTTATTGAGTGGAGGATCTATCCATTCGGAACCCATACATATTTTGTTGAAATCTTTTGCAATCATGGAATCTATGTCCAAGATATTCCAACCCCAATAGCAATAGAAGAGTAGAACTTTCCGATGAGAAATGGATGATCTTCGGCAAGGATTAGAGGTGAAGTTGGAGGAGCTAATGATTAAGAAGAATAGGAGGACTGATGGGTGTTTTCAATGAGTAAAAAAAGAAGAGGAAGAGAGTTGATGGGTGTTTTTAGTTAGAAGAAGAAGAAGAAGAGGTTGACAGATGTTTTCAATAAGAAGAAGAAGTGGAGGAGGAGGTTGACAGATGTTTTCAAGTAGAAGAGGAAGAAAATTAATAAAGGAGGAGAGATAGTTTCGTCCTAAATTATTGTGAAACTATAAAAACTTAATAAAAATATCAAACTGTGAAATGATGAAAGTTAAGAGTAATCAACTGAACTCTTTTAAAATTAAGGATAGTGAAGTAAAAAATAAGTATAATTTAAGATACTATGACAATAACTTTTAAAAAAATAGTGACCTCTACGTGACAACCGCAAGAATATTTTAACGTTGAAAGTTTGCGTTGTAGAAGGACCTTTTAGCCTGCCACTTTCAATAGAAAAGATGTCACCTCTTTCAACTTTTCCGCACACTAGGCAGCTAAGTACTCCTTCAAAGTTGTAAAAAATATAATATAATTACAAGAATGGTCGAGCTATCTATTTTCATTAGATTGTTGCAGTAGTTGAAGTCTTCCACGAAGATCTATATATGTTGCAGCAGTACTGAGTAGAACATTTCCTAGTTGCAGTTATCATCTCCCATACGTAAATGGCATTGGATGTCATGACTTGTTCCATAGGATCATATCCTTCAAAGCTCCCACTTTATATATTTCTTCCCTTCAAACGGGAAGAAGCACAAATAATAAAGGAGGAGAGATAATTTCATCCTAAATTATTATAAAATTATAAAAACTTAGTAAAAATATCAAAGTGTGAAGTGATGGAAGTTAGGAGTA
>JAMKQA010002315.1:0-19866 GCA_024699735.1 Posidonia australis | reverse complement strand
GGACCAAGGATGCTTTGGGATGCAAGGGAGTGCTCCAGAAAACGAGAATATGCTACTGGAAAGAGGATATAGCTTGCTCAAGATGCTTGCTCAGATCAAGATTTGCTGAACTCAAGGTTTCTAACCCCTTCTAATGGTTGCCTATAGGTGTCCTTATATAGGATTTTCTCATGGGTAACTCCTAGGAATGCAAGGAGCCTCGTAGACGAAAAGCCTAGAAGATTCCATGGCATATTCGTTGATAGAGGTAATAGCCATGGGAGGTGGAAAGCCAGCTGCCTGAGAAATGGCTGGGCGCCTGGTATGTGCGCCGGGTTGGTGTGCTAGCTAAGTGTGCTAGGTAGATGTGCTAGGTAGGTGTGCTAGGTAGGTGTGCTAGGTAAATGTGCTAGGTAGGTGCTCTCCCCTACTTATCTGGATTTCTAATTGGGCTGCAGGCTTGCTACAGGTTTAGGATTGGTTTAGCTAATAGGATTAGGTTAGCCACATCCAAAGCAACATCTGGAAAGCTCATTTATGAGTCACCTCAAAATCGGGGTGTCTACAGGGACTTTGCTCAGCATTCAGCATATTGCATCCTTTGCATCCCTGATTCGGGCTAGCGCTCGCATGGAAAGCTCACAGAAAAGTGAGAAGTTCCCCGCACTCTTAGCATTCGTCAGACAGGCTACCGTCTCTGACAACAACACCAAAAACGTCACCGACACGATCTACACCAAGAGGGACGTTGTCGCGTACGAATCGTCTACAGAGCTTGTTGACGTAGAGAGCCAGTCTGACCTGGATCAGTTAGAACTTGCATCTAGTCCTCCATGCATTGCATACACACACACCACCATCGAGCCAGTGCATTACGTTGCACCAGCTCGATAAGGACAATAACCTGGGTGAATGCAGCCTCGTCACGCCAAAGGGGATTACACTCCTCTTGTGGATCCACTAAGTGTCCTTTTTCCTAAGGTCGAGTCGTTTCTGAGGCTCTTGAACCCTCGTCTACTACCGAATCCAATCCCTTGGTGGTATGATACAAGTGCGTACTGCAGCTTCCACTATCGTGTTGGGCATTCGACTGACAGCTGCGTCACTTTACGGGATATTGTTTAGAACCTGATTAAGATATTGTTTAGAACCTAATTGACCGAAAGGTCATCAGTGTTGCCTCGCAGGAGGCAGTCCACACACTAACACTTGCATACATTCACACACCTGCATCGGTGTACCAAAACAAGCCCGACGCATCCCTAGCTGAATCCTCAGACTCTGAGGATGTTGCTGGCTCGGGGGTCTTCTCTTTCTCTCCTATCCCTCCTATTTTTGCCTTTTCCTCAATGAATCCTGCTGATCTCATCAGTATGTCGTCTCCTTCTATTCCCAATCTTTCTGTGGGGGACCCGAAGTAAGGGTGAGACTACCAGCACTCTGGACCTAATAGAAAATCTCAACCCCAATAACCAGTAGCAGTTTCGACGATACTGCTAGATTAGCCAGTGACCCCGATAGCATGAATAGAGCGGCATCAATAAAGCGATCAGCGGTTGGGACTAGAGTCATATCCTTTTCCCCTGTTTTCTATGTTGTTTTCTTTTTTGCATCATCATCATCATGCATCAAAAATATAAAAATCAAAAAATATAAAAGCCAAGATAAAAAAAACAAAAATCAAAAAAATCAAAACCCAAAAAAATTATAAAATCAGAAAACAAACACTTTTGCATCATAATCATGTGCCTGATGACGAAAATCGGAAAGCTTGTTTGCATCAGATTGGACCACCCTTCCTCAGTGGACACTACCTAGATAACCAAGCAACGAGGGAGCCACCACTCATTAGAGTCGAACGGAATGTCAAAACTCCTCAAGGCTCCTGCACCTCCAATAAAGAGATAAAATACTAGAGTGACTGAGCGAGTGAGCCAGAAAAAGAAAAACACATCCACATAGGCATAAAAGAAATAAGAAGACAGAAGGCAAAGACAGAAGTCAGTCTAAGAGCAAGAGACGTGCAGCGTAACTCTGCCCCTATCATACCTTGGAGAGAAGTCGAAGTATGTGCCTGGATAGCCGCACCATCGAGGGTCTAGCCCCCCCTCTTGTAGCAAAAGTCTCCAACCCAGATCAGGCAACTATTACCTTGAAGTTAGGGATAAAGCAAAGTCGTACGTGAATGAGGGAGAAAAAGGAATATCAATGAACTCAAAAAAGCAGGTGTAGGACCCTAGCGAGTTTGGCATGGAGCTTGGTCCACAAACACAGCTAACACAGAGTGTCACTACTCATCCCATGAGAGCCACCAACAGCTTGTGGATCTTTGTAGGGCCAACTGAGTCGAAGGCATCCTCCTCTTCCAGCAGGCGTATAGCATTCCAACCCAACTAAGGGCAAACAAAACCCAAAAAAGAAGTACAAAACAACAAAAATAGTCAAAAATCAAATCAGTAAAGCATACTCTTCCTACTTAGCAATAAAGTCATTCTTCATCAATAACTTGCTTGCTTGCAACAATAAAATCCACCCTAGTGATCTTAATTATCATTCATCTTGCTTGCTTAAGCCTTTTGCTTGCATATTGCATCGCCTTGCAAGTCTTCATTAAGCGTTTGTGACTAGGGGCATTTCAGCTACCTTCTTGTCAGAGCATACCAACAACAAGGGCGCTTGTCGACGTACACACTGTCTAGAGCAGCAGAATCAGCAACAAAGCGGCAATCACACCCTCCAGCAAGCTAGCATCGGCCTTTCGCCTCAGCTAACATCAGTCTCACCCATCCGACAGTCCAGAGTGCCTTCCAATTGCAACCTGACCCCCTGTTTTCTCTTCTTTCCTTTCCATCTCTTTTTGCTTTTGTCCTGTCCCGTCCGCCTACCGCGTGGGTGGTCAACGAGGATCTACATGTCTGCACCTTACCTCTCCTCGGTAAAGCGTCACATGTCCGCTCTGAGACCATTGCACACCCTCAAGTGGCACCCGATGTAGACACCCCACATGCTTGCAATGGGACTCTAAACCTAAACCCTAGTCCTAAATCCTAGTACAAAACCCTAAAACTAACTGCGTCGGGCATGAATCCAGTGAACGATTTGTACCCTAGCAAGCTCCATTTGGTTAGGATAGACCACCTCTTGCTTCACCCCCCCTCTGGACACTGCGTCGATCCCTCTGGAAGCCACCAGTAGAAGCTTGCCGGAATCACTGTCGCCGTCGTCGGGGAAGAAAGCTACAGTGAAATGCAATCAGGCGCTCCACTCTTCGCAGCGCTGCTCCGACCCCTGGGAAACGATCCACTGCACTCCTCCAACTCACTGAAAGCACCAGTGCCTCGTATCGAGCCCCGATTCCTCCCAGCAATCGTCGTCACTAGAGCACGACTGAAGTTTTATCGAGAGGTGGATGAACAGCGTGTCTCTCGCTTCTGGATGGAGGAAAATCCTCCTCTCCGTGCCCTCAGCTCTCCAGGAGTCTAGAGACGTTGCATCGCAGCCTCCAAAGTCGCCTTCTTCTTCGGCATCGTCACCAGAACCGTGTCAACGACGAGGGAGGTAGGCAACCACCTCTGACCGTCTGATGCTTCATCAGAGCCATTGGATGTACTCCTCTCCTCTCCTTGCTCCCAGTGAGCTTGGATGCCAGATCAAGCATCAGGATGGCCCGGAAGGACATCCCAGATGGACATCGACGGCGGGGTTCCGTCTCTAGCGGTCGTCGCTTATTTCTTAAAAAAAATAATAATAAAGTTTCTTTTAAAAAACCTCTGTCTTTTATTTTATTGTAGTTAGGTCCTTTTTTCTTACATTTAAGCCCCTGTATATGATTTTTAATCATTTTAATAATATTTGTTTTGAAAAATTGCAATGTGACCCTTGTACCTTTTTATTAATGTTTTCCAGGCTTTAATATTTGACATAAACCCTCTGACTTACTTTTAATTCATCTTTAAGTCCAACATTTTGCATAAAAAGTCCTGAACTTTATTAAAATTGTTCTGAATGCATGATTTTCTGGCACAATTGCAAATTAAACCCTAAGATTCAAATATTTACTCAAATGTGTTCAGAATTACATTTTAAACCCTGAACTTCACTGATTTCACACTGAATGCATGTTTTTTAGGGTTAATTTGCAGCACAGTCCCTGAAGCTTCAAGTTTTCAAACATAAGTCCATTATCTCGCACATTTAACACTGAATTTCTTCATAATTGCATTAAACACATGTTTTACTGACAAAATTGCAGATGGACCCTAGGAATCCTGATTTTGATAAAAAATGCACAATTTTGCACATTTAACCCCTGATTCCTTCTAAATTGCATAAAGAGTGTTCTCTTAAGCATTTTTGATGATTTAGCCTCAGAATATCAGGCTTTACTCAAGATATGTGATTTTTGCACAGAGACCCTTAGAATTTTACATATTTCACACATGCTTTCTTTTTGTACATTTTGTTTCCTTTTTTCCATGCATGTATCCTCATGCCTTCTTTCTTGCATCATGCACACATTTCCAACTCATTTCAAACTTTATTTTCACAATGTTTCCCTGATTTCTTCTGACTTTCACGATTTTGAATTGATTTGGATTTCCATCACCCGAGGGCGTATATTAATAGGCTTGACAATGCCGACATTGACCCGAACGAGGATTATTTTCTCTAATCTGATTTTCTCAGATTTCTTCAAGTTTTCGCTGATTTGCGTAATGCTTTCTGAGTATTCCCGATTTTCACGATTTTCCTCATCGCCCAAGGGCATACAGTAAAGTGGCATTTTTGATGCCTACATTGTCCCTCAGATTATCATTTTTTTTCTTTTTTATTCATTTCTTCTCTTTGATTTGGCTTGTTTTTACAATCATTTTAGGCACATGCATTCAGAATAGACACGCATACGTACAATAGACCATTAGGAAGCAGAAAACCTAGAAAGACCGAGTTCTTCCGACGCATGGGGGTGCCTAACCCCTTCCCCATGAGTAACAAGAATCCTTACCCTTTCTTTAGCCCAGATTGATTTGTGCACTACATCCATCAGGCACGGAGTAAGCATATGTTTTCTTCGCCTTGATTTCTTGTGGTTTTTCCTTTGTGTTTGGTTTTCCTCGTCTTTCCATTAAAAGACTAGGTGGGGACTCTTTTTTTTATCTTTCCTTGGTGTTTTCGAGTCTAGTCTCCATCTCCGGATTCACCATCTTCACCGTAATTGTATCGGGACTCCTCGTGTGCTTCCATGCACCTTGAAGAGCCGTGCAAAGTTCCACCGGCATGGTCACATCCGTCATCTCTTGTGACTGCTCGGCTCGATACCAGGGGCATTTGTGTTCGCCTTGGTATCCCCTAAGTTTCCCCTGGCTTCCTTCCTGTATTATCCTTCCGCTTCGATGCTAGGGGTGTCTCGGTTACCATCTGGTATCATTTCGCCCTTCCTTGGGCTAGCAACCCTAACTACCATGGGGATCGTCTTCGGACCTCTGTCTTACTCTTAGGAGTGATGTTCCCATTACTCGCCGCCATTTCTCTTTCAATACCAGGGGCATTTCTACTGCCCTTTGGTATCATTTCACTCCCTCTCATCGAGTTGATAACCTCAACTATCCAGTGATGAGTCCATTAACTTATCGTTGGGCTGATAATCTCAACTATTCGGTGATGAGTCTGTCAACTTATCATCGGGCTGATAACCCCAACCATCCATTGATGAATCCGTCAACTTATCGTCGGGCTGATAACCCCAACTATTCGATGATGAGTCCATCAACTTATCATATTCCTAGCGTAGGTCCAGCATTCCATTGCATCTCATGTCATTGCATAACATGTCATTGCATTACATAAGCATAACATCAACACTGCTAAAACATCTCCATTTAGCATCATAACATCATGCCCTTTCCCGCATTCAACACCCTCCCGCATAAGGTGCTTGGCATGTCCTCCACAACTTTGCACGCTAGTGACTTGTCCTCGGCTTCACCTACTTGATGCAGCATGCCTCGCACCATGTGTGTGACCTTTTATTAGCCACATACCACCTTACATGCATCATCATCTCATCTAATATCACATCCCGCATAATCTATTTAGCATGCCTCACACAGCATTGCGTGCCAGTGATTCATCCTCGACACTACCTACTCGGTCTGCTATGCTTCGCATTGCATGCCTAATCTTGCATGCATCTCCATGCATACCAATTCATCCACCTACATTACAACACTCCTGCACCATGTGCCCAATATGCCTCCTGCAGAAACAAGTGCCAGTGAATCCCTTGCAGCACCACTTGCTCGGCGTTGGCGTTCCATATTGCGTACCCAACATTGCATGCATCATCCTCCATACCATTTCACTTGCACCTTTGCGTTGTTGGCATCGCATGCTTGACATACCTCCCATAGCACAGAATGCCAGTGTATCCTTTGCAATACTCTCGCTCAGCGTGGTATCCTTGCTAGTGCACTCCCAACATCACGATCATCACCTGCATTACACTTACATCATCACACCCATATCAGTCACATTAGCATCGTGCAGAGCTACGTATATCCCTAATGGGGCTCAGCACGTGCATTTGCATTCCAGTAGTGTTTTGCATTCATGTGCATCATCACTCCATCGACATCTCAATGCTTAGCATGCCTCCCGTAGCATTGAGTGCTAGTGACTTGTCCTCGGCACTGCCTGCTCGGTTTGCTATGCTTCGCATCACGTGCCTAACATTGCATGCATCACCACCAGCATTGTATATTTAGCATGCACTTGCATTAGCATCGTGTAGAGCTCTGCACATCCCCAGTGAAGCTCAACACACTCACATCAACATGCATCATTCATATCACACACACGCTCTTACCATAGTTTAGCGCCTGCTTCTGCATTTCGACAGTGACTTATCCCATTCGTTGTACCCACCAACTGAGTGACTCAGTGCCAATAGCAAACACCACCCCTCCGATAGGCTTCCAAATGGTGTGTCTTTTGTCAACCCTGAGCATCGATTTTGGTTCCCTCCGTCCCTCGACCTTGCTCAGGGAGGGGCATCTGTAGACACCCCATTTTGGCAGCCATTCGCAACGAACTTCTCCAAAAGATCGCGTTCCAGCGACAACGAGGCACTCCACCCCCATCATACCCTAAAACCAACCTTAACACCCTAAATCAGTCCAAAACACTTAAACCAAACCAAAACAAGCCCAAAACACCAAGCCCAACTTAAGAATCCGACCTGTGTGCCCTGTGCCAGTGGGATGCAGGGCTTAATTGTGCGTCGTAGATGTGCGGGAGGACCAGGGATGTCCTACACGAGTCGCTTGACCCGTCGATGTCATCGTACCTGGTACGAACCACAACGCTGCGTCGCTCCGTTATTGCCTAGCACCGCCACTCCCTTGCCAACCACACACACGCGCGAGCCATGCCCTGTCGCCCCTGTTAGCCTTCCACGTCTGCTGGCCATACCCTACCACTACTTGAGCACACCGGCGAGCCACCCATGCCCTGACAACCACCTCGCCTGCAACACGCCTCCTCTGTTTTCCTACAGCAGGGGCCTCCTCTAAAACGACCTCCCCTCAACCACGAGCTCACTCTTGACACTAGGCTCTCATGGCACTCCAGCCATTCTCGAGCACTCCCCACCTCCAACCACCTCCATTGCCGGCCAGAACACTCTATTCCACCATCTCTAGCCACCAACACCACCCCATCCCCCCACATTACCCATACGAATCATCCACCAACAAGACCACAGCCTTTCAAAACTGCCTCCACAGTCGAGCGCCGACACCTCTGGAGCAACCGCCGCGAGCCTCGCTGGAGGGGACAACCCATCTCACAGTTAATCTTCTCCCCTGCTATACAAAGCTTGTTTTCTTTTGCATTTTTCATCCAACATCTCAGTCATGTCATCCTCAACATGATTGCATCTCATTCCACCACGCATACATGCCATTTCATCGTCTTCCACAACTCTGGCGACGCCGGAACCCAACTCTAGAGACGTAGGTGGGGGAAACATCCATTAGGTTATCCATGCACCCCCAAGCATATAGGAATGTTCCTCGACCTCCCCTCTAGCTTCCCATGCATAACATACATTTTTGCATCATCGGCATATGGGTCTGCCAATCAGCAAAGCTCGCAGCTCTATTCTGTCTCCAACAGGCACGTCGTGGTTGCGCGTGCGACATGCACGGTTCCGCTAGGGATAGAACAAGCTGTCAGGCAGAGCTCTGGCACCACGCAACTCATTCATTCCATCACATCACACACCCACGCATCTTAGGACCTAATCCTTAGCATGCATCTATTCATGATAGTATACTCTAGGCCCCCATGCATCCATTTAGCCATCTGCATCATTACATTTCCCCCTAGAGTAAGGGCAAAACTCACTAGCTTGCTGCCCTATTCTATGACTAGCATGCGCGCCCTAGTTGCGCGACAGACTTGCGTGGTGGACATGCGAGGGTCTGCCAGGGACAGAACAGGCAGCTGGCCTGAGCCCTTGCCCACTTGTCCCATCCATTTCCACGTCACACATCCATGCATCCAGGCATAAACCCTAGCATGCCTACTTACATCTCATGCATTTCAAATCGACATTAATCATGCTTATGACATATGCCATCATGCATGATGCACCGCATTGCTCTCTCTCCAGCATTTTATACCTCATGCATCATGACACTCATCTCATGCATCATGACACACTTGCATTTAGTGTCGGATCCTTTCGACCGATGGTCCAGGATTCACATAGTGTTTCTGAGCACACTTAGGTCATATCATTCCCACCCCCTTGCACTTCGTTCACATCAGCTTAGCATATGGCATACATCTATTTTAGACCTAGCAAGCATACATGATCATTTGCATTAGGCGACACACAAGTGAGAAAAGTCTAGAAAGACCGATTTCTCGAGCGCATGGGGGTGCTTAATACCTTTCTCATGTGTAACAGGAGTCCTTACCCTTTCTCTGGCCCGCAATTACCGATGTGTTGCATCCAATAGGCAAGGAGAATGCACACACATTCATGCATACATTTGCATTCATTTTTGTATTGTTTTTCTCGCGTTTTATCGCATCTGATTTTCCTCGTCTTTCTGGCTTTAAAAAGATTAGGTGGCAACTTCGTTTTGTCCTTATCGTTTCTTTTTTGTGTTTTCTTCGGTGTCTTCAAGTCGAGTGTCCTTCTTCGGATTTACCATTTTCGTCGTGACCTTTTCGGTCCTTCACGCGCACCCTCGCCGCGAAAGGTCGGTTCCGATATGGTCACTGGTATGCTTCACGTTGCATGCCTAACATTGCATGCATTATTTCATCTACCCCACCACCAGCATTTATATTTAGTACGCACTCGCATTAGCATTGTGCAGAGCTCCGCATAACCCCAACAAAGCTCAACACACACCAGCATTAACATTAATATGAATCATTCATATCACACTCACGTTTCCACCATAGTTTAGCATCTGCATCTGCATTTCGGCAACAAGTCATCCCATTTGATGTATCCGCCAAGTGAGTGACTCAATGTCAATAGTAAACACCACCCTCCGGCAGGATGCCAAATGGTGTGTCTTTTGTCAATCCTGAGCATCGATTTCGATTCCTTACGTCCCTCAACCTCACTCAGGGAGGGGCATTTGTAGACACTCCATTTTGGCAGCCATTCACAACGGATTTCTTCGAAAGAGTGCACTCCAACGACAATGAGGCACTTCACCCCCATTTTAGCCCAAAGCAAGCCTAAAACACTTAAACCAACCTTAACACTTACCCATAAACCCTTAAACCAGGCCCAACACCAGAATCCGACCCATGTGCTCTGTGTTAATGGGATGCACGGCCTAAACGTGCATCGTGGATGCGCGTAAGGATCAGGGTTGTCTCGTGCAAGCCGCTTGACCTGTCGCCAGTAGCCACACCACGTTGGAGGAGCATAGGTTAGCACACTCACTCAATACCGTGGTTTGTCGATTTTAATTGAATTATGATGTTTTAGCTTGTTGTCGTTTATAGGTTCATTTGCTTCCTTTTTTGGTTGCAACAGTGATGTTCTCAAGACCTCTTGCTTTGCAACCTCTTTTCCTTTCCCATCCCCCTCAAAGCATGCCATGATTGGTCGATGCTTTCTAACTTATGTAATCCAATCATCCACAAAATGTGGAGGTAATGCCCAAGCACACCATAAATAAGTGAGGTGGGTAAACAGTCTTGATTTAGGTCGATGCATTTGTAATTCAATTTTGCTTTGAATCGCATTGTGTTTCCTACATTGGTTCTCTTCTTCCTCAAACGTTTCTTGATGTCGTTGATCCAAGTTTGTAAAGGGTATGCATGCAATGACCAGCAATTGTTGGAGCCAGACCAAAGTTTCTAGGCGCATCGAGTGGGCGCAAGTCTCTAACACAGATTGCTTGCAGGGATTCTCAGCACGTTCCCTTGGCCTATATCCAGCAATTGCAGTGGAGTACCATACATGTTATTGGCTTGTTTGGTTTTGATTTTCCGCAACCTCATTACTCCTACTACATGTTTACTTGTGTTGACTTGGCATCTCACATTCATTTGGCATCCATCCTTGCTGCTCTTGCTTATTCCTTTTGCCACACACACGAGCAATTGAAATAAAGAGATCGACGTTATTGAGTGTACGGAGGTGCTTAACATCTTTTCCATGCATAACAGAAGTTCTTATCATTTCTCTACCTATGAGAATCCTACGTACTTGCATACGAGTTCTTACCATTGGCATTAGAGTCTTGCACTTTTATTCCTTTGTTTTCCTCATTACTTGCATACGGTTTTTCTTACCTCCTATTTTAAGTAGACTAAGTGGTGATTCCTTCCTTATCTTTTTCTTGTTCTTTCATTTAATGTTTTTGAGTTGAGATTCTTCTCAGAAACACGATCCTTTCTGTGGTCTTTTAGTGCTTGCAGTTTTGTCCTATGCACCCTTGGGTTTCCCCCTACCACATGATCACACATAACTATTGTCCAATGCTCATCACTACATGCTTCAATATTTTTAGGTTCAACTAAAGAAGTAAATGCAATATCGAATGCTAAATCTCTAGTTGCAAACCTACTGATCATTTTATCTGAAAATCCTATTATTTGTAATAATGGATGAGATGATGCATGTTTAAAACGTTTAGGACCAGATTGAACTCTTTCAGATTGATAGGCACTTTGTTTTTGCAAACTCAAAGTATCTTCAACCTCTAGTTGTACAACTTAACCACCTCCAACATTAGCATTGTCATTTAATGAAAGATTACACACAGGAGGTAAATCATCGCAATCATTATTGACAACATTAAGAGTAAAAACTTCATCAAATCTTATATGTAAAGATCCTACCACAACCTTAGTTCTCTTATTAAAAACTATGTATGCCTTGCTGTGAAAAAAAAACAGCTTAAGAACATGTCATCATATTTGGTATCAAACTTATCTAAATTATCTTTAGCATTGAGAATAAAATATTTAGACCCAAAAACTTTGAAATATGCAATTATAGGTGTTTATCATATAATAAGTCAAATGGAATATTCTCTATTATAGGCCAAATAAGAGCACTATTACAAATGTAGTAAGCAATATTAACTATCTCAGCCCAAAATATTTTTGGTAATGGTTTGTCACGCAACATGGTTCTAGTCATCTCTTGAAATGTGCGGTTCTCTCGTTCTACAACACCATTTTGAGCTGAAGCCCTAGGAAATGATAAATCATGCATAATTCCATGTTTATCACAAAACTATGAAACTGTTCATTTGTTAATTCTTTTCCATGATCACTACTAATCTTAATTATTTCAAAACCAATTTTTTTTTTAATTTTCTTACAAAACTTAACAAATGCATCAAAAGTTTCATGTTTATTTGCAAGGGAAAATACCCAAGTAAATAATGAAAAATCATCTATTATGACAAATGCACATCTTTTAAAACCTAAACTCCTAGTTCTCGATGGACCAAACAAATCCATACGCAAAAGCTCTAGAGGAGTTTTTGTGGAAATGTTATTTAGTGACTTAATTGAGCTCTTTATTGACATCCCCTTTTGACATGTACCACACAAAAGATCAATTTTAAAGTTGAGTCCAAGTAATCCTCTAATCAAAAGCATTTTAGACAAGTTTGTTAATCTCTTCATATTAACATGTCCAAATCTCTTATACCATAATATGATTTCCTCATTTGAGGCTAAATGACACTTCTCTTCAATAGGCATCTATTTAGAAATAGAAATTTTGTAAATATTATTATGTCATAAACCTTTATAAAGCACATCAAGGGAAACATTATCAATAGCATCATCATTAAGAATGCAACAATTATCTTTATGAAATAAAATAGCAAAACCTTTATCACATAATTGACTAATACTTAACAAATTATGTTTTAGTCTTTCTACCAAAATGATCCTTTCAACAAGAGATTTGAAGGAATTACCAATACTACAAATATCAATAATTTTACCTTTCTTATTGTTAGCAAAAATAACAAATCTACCATGACTATTCTTGAAGGAATTCAAGTTTTTGTGAATTCCAGTCATATGCCTTGAATAATCATATGCCTTGAATAATCATTATCCATGACCCATTCTGATTCACGTATTTTTACCTGCATTAATCATATTCAATATTTCTTTTGATATCCATGCTTTCTTAGGTCCATACTTATTAGCTATAGGATAGACAACATTACAGTTTGAAGTGTTAATTTTAGGAATCCAAAATTTCTTAATCATAAGTAATTTGCTTTTTCTAACAGTAATATATATATGACTAGATGAAATAGTATATGGATTGTATCCTAATCTAGATTTATGGATTACAAAGCAACATGTTTAAGTTATCACTACCACTTGTGAATTTGCAAATAATGGCATCTTGATCAATAATTTTCTCATTTAATGCATAAATATCATCAATGTGGCAAACATGATGAGATGATGGTTTATAACATCTAGCATTTAAAAGTTCATTTTCAAGAATGATACACAAATATTTTTGCATTCAATGTAGGTAGTAATCTCATTTTCCAAGCAAGTTATTTGTTTCTTATAAGACTTATTCAATTGACAAATATATGAGTATTTATCATATAGATTGTTAAAAGTATCATTAAGCTCATCGAAAGAGAAATCACTAACTAATTTAGATGCCTCAGATTATGTAGCCATGAAACATATATTTGCAGCTTCCTCAACATCACTTGAGTTAACAATCAAATTCTCACTTTTACTCTCATCCCATTCAACTTGATAGGCTCGCTTTTTCTTATCATCCTTTTTCTTTGACATTTTTAGAAGGGGACAATCCTTAATCATGTTCTAATATCTTGGCTATCTTGATTGTTCTTCTTTCGATTACGTGATTTACGATTAGTTTAGCGATGCATGTGTCGGAAGATTATCCCTTCTTTAAGAATTTCTTGAATTTAAATGTTATCAATGCTAAATCTTCATACGAAGAAGAAGCTTCCAAATTTGAGTCCGCATTTAATGCAATGTTATTCGTTTTGGACTCTCTTGATTTTCTTGCACACTGTTTTGTACTTCATGTGCCATTAAGCTTTCTATGAGTTGCTCTAGAGTCATTTATGATAGATCTTTGACTTCTTCGATTGTCGTAGTTTTTTTCTTTCAATCTTTTGTGAGCGATTGAAGAATCTTCCTTACATGGTCAGCCTATGCATATTCTTTTCCAAGACTTTGAAGACTATTAGTAATATCAACCTGTGTATACATATCAACTATAATGTCTTTGGATTTTATTTTAAACAACTTGTACTTGTGCACCAGCAAATTAATCTTTGTCTCTTTAACATGATTAGTACCTTCATGAGTAATTTCTAGAGTGTCTCGCATTTCATATGCAAAAATGCATATAGAAATTCTAGTAAATTCATTTTTATCTAGAGAGCAATATAATGCATTCATAGCTTTAGTATTTAAATTAGCCCTTTTTTTAGAAATATCATCTCAAATACTAGTATCCATGGAAGGTGGAGAAGATTTATTACTAACAACATTTCAAAGTTTAAAATCCAGATATTGCAAATAAATCATCATTCTACGTTTTTAATAATTATAGTTGATCCATCAAACAAAGGAGGCCTAGTAACAGAATGGCCTTCAGTGAAGGTAACAAAAATCGACGTAGCCATAAAAATTAGCAATATATCAGTAAACAATTGTATAAACACAACAACAAAAAATAAAGCTTTGTTACCAATTGTTGAATCGATTACTTTTAGGAGGGTGAATAAGATGTATAAAATCAATCGATTTATCAAATAAAAAGATTTCACTAAGATATATACAATCACTCATCACACAAGATTATTCATCACAAGAGTACATAGAAAATTTTATGCTAGTTTGGACACTATCCTAATCCAATCTCCACGCACCATCACCTCATGAAATTTCACTACGCTTTTTCCTTAAATGGGCAGAGAAGAATCCGTTTACACTCCTCATAGAACCCTTCATGCGTTGAATAATACAAGCACACCCTTACGTTACAAAGATTAGAAAACATTTTAGATAAATAGAGCACAAAGATGAAGAAATAGATTTGAAGCTTTTGAAGGCTTAAAGCATATCAGAAGAGGAGTGGAATAATAATTTTTGAGAAGCTCTAAATGCCTATTTATAGATTCACGAAGAAAATAATCATTATTAAAAGAAATCTAGCATCTATACCCTGAAATGAATGTCCATTTGTTCACTGATCTTCAAGACTTTCAACGGATGTCCGAAAACTCTTTAATATGAAATGCATCTATAATAGACATTTGAAATTTTTTTGTGATTGTCACGCCTTATGGCGAATGTTCGATTTTGCGTGAAGGTTGTTTTCAAATAAAAAATCTACCACATACTTGCAACAAATACTCCATTAAACAACAATAATATAATCTACATTGACAAATTCAAACTACATTAATTATAATATATATCTTTAAAATTAAAAAGAACAAATCAATTCAAAATTCAAGATAAACTATAATTCACTTGACATCATTAAAATAACATATAAATTCTAGGGAACATTGTCGTATTCAAGTGGTCATGTCCCAATCATGTCGTTACTGTGGACAGTTGAGATTATTGAAGAAAAAGTTTGACCCGTTAAACCTGATTCTGCATCAAATAGCCTAATTTAGAAGTTGGGAAGCCATAGGGTGTTTTAGACCTGTGCAATTTTATTTTCCAATCGATCGTTTCGGATTTGGTAATAGGATAGACATTGTTCTTTTGGGCTTTATTTTATTGATGAGGAACGTGGCGCTATTTGTTTTTACTTTTTATAGTCCACCATCGTTCACACACAACTAAAAGAACATGTTACGCAAAGTAGCGCTCGAAACAAATTGGTGAACAACAAATTGAAGAAAAAGTACTACATGAAACAACAGCTTTCATTTCTCAAACTTTGATCTCACATGGAGGGGAAGGCCCACAAGTAAATAGAGTAGTCAGGCCATGCGACACCCGCAACTGAATTTTTTCCCAGATAAATAACACCTAATAGCTATAGACCATAGATTGGACAAATAATAAGAGTCGCATCTTATCCTCTGAAAGTACTGACGGACACCGGAAAAAAAAAATGGTCACATATAAAGCATTAGATCATATCTATTCATCAAAATCTGCAAAACTAACTTCAGAACAAAGTAATAAACCTATGGCTTGAAAAGCTACCAGGGAAAAGAAAGAAATTATAAATAAAGAAATCAAACAAGTCTGTGGCGCCAATACAGCTTACTTCAAGGACACAATCATCTCACGTCCACTTACATGATAAGCTAGCATCGACATCTGGCCTTGTCTACGTTTGGACACTTACCTAATAGTTTTGTTAGGTAAGTAGAAACCACCAAGCTCCGTACTGGTACTACACTCTTATTTCTGTTGATGTCGTATAGCCTGGACTCTGATATTGGTTCAGAATGCTTGGGCTGAGTTAAACATCACATAGAGCTTGTTCACGTCCCAACTTTCTACACCTGGAGACAAGGCAACAGCAGCTCCGACAGCAACTGCCACTGTGAGAAAGAACATGCTCTTCATGCACTTCGACCTGCGGTTTAATCTTCCCAATATCACCTTGCAGTATTTCTCTGCCTCTTTAAAGTTTGTATTATCTCTATCCTCGTCTAGCATTTCTTCAGTCTGTAACAAAAATACAGCAATTTCATTATAGATGTAATAAAATAAGTACACCCTAATTATTAATAGCTAAAAGCATGCAAGAATATTAGCACTTTAGCACAGCAAAATAAAGATTGCTAAGCTACAAATGCAGTGATGACCATGTCTCAGTTGTGTTCTCCTCCCACGGTTGACATTGCATGCTTATTGATGGAAATTGTGACATAATGTGCTAAAAGAGAGACCAATAACATGCATCGTAAAGCAGATATGGGATCTTTTGGGAAATGCCAGACATACAAGAATACAGAAATACATGAAAACCAAATTTAAAAAACTATGGTTTTTCAATGTCACATCCAATCTAAGAAGTTGCTCACCTGCACCCTCAGATTTTTTATAGACTCCCTCAACATATCAGAAGAGAACTTAGGTGAGTGTTCCTCCCATTCCTCAGATAGTTTTTTAAGAATAGCAACGCTGGCATCTATATTTTCCACGTAAATTTGTTCCTGTTTTCAGATGCCAAACCAAATCAATGAACCCATATTTCCCTAGGAACCTCAGGAAAAGAACAAAAACAAGTAAGAAATCCTACCCATTGCTTGAAACAGTCAACAGTTTGAGTCAAACACCAGATGAAAATATCGGATGCTTCGTTGCACAATTCTGGGTTGTCTGCACAAATGTATTGCTCACTCTCAAATTCAAGTTGTAAAGATATCTATGCCTCAATTGAAGAATAAAGTTGATAACAATACAAAAATAGCACATGGTTGTACTTACTTGAACGCATTGCTTTCAAACAAGCAGACAGGAGTTGCTGAGCAACTGGTTTCATTGCTTTGGACCCAGTGGAACCAGCTAGAGCAACCTCCTTAAGTGTGGGATATACCACCTCAAACCTTTCAGTTGCCTGTGTTTCGAACCAAATAGAGTGCCAGATTTACATTAGACAGAACAAATGGTGAATGAAAAGTACAGGGGCAAAATCTTCGTGAACACATACCTTAACCCGAGCTGAGGGTGCCGGGAAGGTTGCCTGCCATAGCAGTTCCAGTGCAGAAGGGGTCACTAGGCGGTCTCCCTTCCTGACAGCCCCATTCAATAAAATAGGTCTAGCTTTTGGGTTTGATAGAAATCTGCATGAAACATATGAATGTCATAGATATACAGACCACAACAAGAACAGAAGAACTGAACTGTCCAAAAATGAATGCTTGAGGAAGAACCTTTCCACCAACTGCAGAAGAAGATCCCTGGATTGTGGGTTAGGGCTTGATTTTCCATAAACCAGAGGTAGTAGGTACCGGACCCACGCATACATTCCAACAACCAGATCTCCTCGAGAAGCCTGTCAAAATGAAAGTAAATGAGAAATCGAACTTGACATGATCTGGCACAACAAAATTTAACATTGCTTATTCAACAAAGAGATTGAAGCCCCACAACCTGAGCAATCATCCATACAATTACTGAAAGTTTATCCGGTCCTTGATATTTTGACTTGTCCTTCAGTGATGGCAGCAGGTTAATCAGCACATCAGGCTTCCGGCGTAGTGTCATTGCCAGGACTACAAATATAGCAACCTGACATTTTTAAAGGATTTCAACAATGTTAGAAAGTTTATGAAGTTTGCACAAAACCTTTCAGCAAGAAATAAGAACAAAAGTGTGACTACAATAGCCACACATCAACATCAGCAGTGCAATAAGATCAATGTCATACATTTTAAACAAAGTTGGAATGGTAAAACTATAAAGGCCAGTCTTTCCCACTAACTTGATTTGTTTCTTATTTTCAAAAGTAATAAACCTACAATCTCCATCTACCATATCTCAGTACCATTTCGTGACGTTTCTCATCAAATTCTAGAAGTTCAGTGGTTTTCGTTATGTCAAAAAAAGATTTTTTTTTAATGGTGGAGGTTTAGAAAACCTTTTTGTTCCATTTTAAAAAAATGGTTTTTTTTGAAAGTTCAGCTCATTTTGCACAGAAATATTCCAATTATCTCCATTTACTTGATTTTGGCAGCAATAAGTCACTTTCTAGTCAATTTCTAGAGGTCTAGATATTTTCTGTTTTAAAAAGTTTGACTTTTATGTTATTTGAGTTTTAGTATACCTTTTTGTTGAAATATGGACATCCATTTATATATAATCACAGGTCTAATCCTCACTTTTTTAAATGTGAGATTATTTCAATACTTTCCCTCACTTGTGGCCTCTTTTAGGCCCTACAAGTGTCTCTTTCGAACATAAGAGGATATGTGTGAACTTGGGCTCATTTAGATCTCTTTTGACTATAACATGATGTTGAAATATAGACATATAATTCAAAATTAATTGACAATGAGTAGAGAAGTCCATCTACAAATAACTACAGGTCTAGTTCTCTCTTTTTTTTAATGTAAGACTATTCTAACACTTTTCTTGTCTTTTTCAAAAAGAAAAAAATGTTTCAACTATTTTTCTCTATAATATACCTACAATCTGTTATTTGATCATTCTTAGTATCACACACCTACAATCTGTTACTTGATTGCAGGTAATTGTAAAACAATAAATAGAATATCAATAAACAATTATATGATTTCAGAAAGTTATATGAAATTTTGTTTAAATTTAAAATTTGAAGTTGTCAAACTGTTCTCAACAAAATTAAAAGAAAGGAGCACAACAAGGAATTTACTAAATTAGCAATCACCAACATAACATAAACAATCCAGTATGAAACACAATGGCAGCATGCTTCTAACAAAAATTGCTGAAATAGCAATAGCAGAACTCAGTGGTAGGAAGAACATGTCACCTGAGCCTTCGAAGAAAGCTGCTGAACAGGTTTTTTTGATCCCTTATAAGGGGCTTGCTGATGTGCCAAATCATCAAGAATATTATCCAGTGACCAAAGTACAAAAGTCCCAAGAGACTCAACAGGCCGTTGAGCGATCCAGTCAACTGCTGTTTTATAAACAGATTCAGAGATATGGCATATCGGAACCTGTTTCAACAGGAAGATCTCAATTCTCAAGAAACTATCTACCCTGCAATTCAAGCATCTAGCTTACAGTTGAAGAATAATGTCAATAGCCAATACAAAATGCTTAGGAGTAAGAAATGTTGGGCACATCAATGATGCTTATTTTTTTTAATGCCTTTTCCTTTGAAAAAAAGATATGGAAGGCATAATTATAGTATCCTATTAAAAGCTAAAATAATAAGAAATTGAGATATATTACAAATAAAAATTGATTACATTCGTGATTTAGAAGAAACACACAATATTGATATTATAGTATCCTATTAAAAGCTAAAATAATAAGAAATTGAGATATATTACAAATAAAAATTGATTACATTCGTGATTTAGAAGAAACACACAATATTGATATTATAGTATCCTATTAAAAGCTAAAATAATAAGAAATTGAGATATATTACAAATAAAAATTGATTACATTCGTGATTTAGAAGAAACACACAATATTGATATTATAGTATCCTATTAAAAGCTAAAATAATAAGAAATTGAGATATATTACAAATAAAAATTGATTACATTCGTGATTTAGAAGAAACACACAATATTGATATTATAGTATCCTATTAAAAGCTAAAATAATAAGAAATTGAGATATATTACAAATAAAAATTGATTACATTCGTGATTTAGAAGAAACACACAATATT